>VUQG01023098.1:0-10154 GCA_015106755.1 Etia nguti
AGTTTCTTGCGCTAAAGCCAATAACTTCCGACCTCAACTTGGAGATGTTTTAAAGTTTCTTGTGCCAAAAGTCAATCTCTACTGAAACTTCCAGCCTCAGCTCGGAGATGTTTTGAAGTCTTTGTTCTTTTCTAATCAGACAAATAAGGCCATGATTACCTGCAAACAGCATTTCTTATAACTCAGCAGTATGATGCATCATAAAACAGTGTAATTCATTCACAGTGAATCAGCAGTATAATGTAATATAAATCAGTCTAATAAATCTAATAATTTCACCTTCTTCTAACTCATGAGTATAATGCAACCTAAATCTATATAATTACTTCATAAGCTTAGATCAGAGGTATAATGTAAAGTGAGACAGTGTAATGATCTCACACTTGCTTCTAATTTCGTCTAATGTGTCTAATTTCTTGACCCGTGGGACGATATTCTTGGCAAAAAATTAGGAGCTGCTCACCGAACTTTGCACCCGACACGAGAGGGTCAGGCAGATGGCTGGTGGCGTCGGCGATGTCTGACTGTGTCCATGGTCTGTGAACCAGAATGGGCCCCTCGGGCCCCGCCACTTCCACCATTGGGAGCTGCAGGTTTTTTCCTCTCGCCTGTCGCTGTCTCCGCGTCCTCTGAGCGGTCTGGAGGTTTTCGACCTCCTCGCTGCTGTCTTCATCCTCCGTATCGTCCCACTCATCATCAGTGGGACAATGTTCAGGCTGATCCATGACAAAGGGCAGGACGTAATATCCATGGCATCTGCCCTTACTTCTCCACTTTCCCCTCTCATTTCTTCGTTCCCCTGTTTTCCCTTTCGTCTCTTCAGCCCGCGGCGCGCTCCATGTGTGGCTAAGCGCTTGGAGGGCCCCTCTCGGCCCTCTGCTTGGTTTGAGTGTCACTTCTTCTGCTTCCTCTTGGCGGGGCTGCCGCTCTTCGGCCGCTGAACTGGCGCCGGCATCTTCTGGCAGTGGGTCATGTGGTGCTGAGCAGGATCTAGGCGGAAAGAAGTCCAGGTCGGCATTGGCTTTCAGGGCCTGCAAAACAGCCTGTACTGGGACACAAGGAGAAGCACAAACAGTGTGTGAACAGGGAAATGATGCTTTGTTCTCCGTGTTATACGGAGGCGGAAGAGGCGCTGAGGCAGATACTGCGTCAGCCTCCCTTCCATGCACTTCTCCAGGCAGCTCTTTCAGAGCTGCTTTCTTTTCCCTCCTCTCTGCTTCCATCATCCACATTTTCAAACATTCCTTCTCATCGCATACCCTACGCAAATCTACAGTGTTAACTTTCCCTTTCTTCAACAGTTTCGCTTCCTTCTCCCGCAACTGTTCCTCTACTTTCTTTGACTGGTTAACACTCAGCGAAACCTGTTTTCTTTTTGCCACTCAACAACATATTTCATACACCCAATTCCCCATTTCTTAACCATACAGTCAAATATTGAGTTTTGTCTCTGGCCGCCTGGCAGAACGTCTGCCGTTTTACTGGATCTAGATCCCATATTTACATTCAGAGCATCCCCTGCAATGGCCTTCTTCCCTTCTCGGCAGAAAAGTGCTAAAATACCGTCACTCCGCGCACTGTTTTGAGCAGAAATGATTATCAACGGTGGACTCGAACCACCGTTCCCTGTGATGGACCGGTGTTTTTTGGCAATCACTTTCTAGCAGACAATCACTTTTTTTGCACAACACCGGAACCGAACACAGGCCTGGGGACTTGAACCCCAGGATTTCCCTCCGGAGACTCGAACTCTGGAGTCGGCAGGCGCTTCAAAACTCTCGCGACTTGTATATAGGTCAGATACAGCTCACTGCTCTGCAGGAGTTTCCCCCTCGATTCGTCAAGATGATCTCGGTGGTCGCTGAAACACGGGCTCCGCGACTCCGCCTTTGTCTTTGCTTTAACCAGCCAGCAGGACCGAAGCGTTTTGCTACCTCGGGGTGATTAGCCGTCCTGGAGCCGTCCTTCAGCGAGAACACTGGACCATCCTGTTCATGACACCACTTAACTGTTGTGGAAATTTGTTAACAAAGCCTGCAGACACGATGAGCAGTTAAAACCCAACACCTTTATTTCCCATGCATGAGGAGAGACCTCAGTCAGGGGGCACTGAGAGTCGTCTCTCACCATGAACAGTTCAGGTCCCTTTTAAACACAGTCACGGAACAAAAGGCTTTTACAGTTGTAGTTCACACCTTGTTTCTAAACAGAAAACCTCTATCACCTGTGAGAATCTCCCCCACTCTGGGGTCAAACTTTCCTGTGTGAACTTCCATTTCCTGAGCGACACTCACCAGGCTCCCACCATCTGTTTCCCAGCGTGAATAAGGTGTGAACCAGACACACTAAAACTAAGTGATATCAAAAGCATTTTCATCAATACAATACATTAAAGAGAAATCCCACTACAAAGGCAGAGTAAATCGATTTTTTGATCAATTATGAACTCATGTACTAACAGAGACTTGGAAGAAAAAGAGACCTAATGTTTAATCATCCACATTTCACTGTTTTAAACAGCTGCTTAAACAGCTTCTATGAAAGTGAACCAACTCATTTAGTTAAAGACAACAGGGGACCAAATGCACCTAGCGCCTAAGTAACCAGCCTGCACCAACCTGATGTTTTTTCCTCCTAAGTTACATGGATGGATTGATGGAAGTTAAATGACTAAATACATAAAAACCACTAGTTCCCTGACACAGTGTTACTTGTACTGAGATTATATCAACAGACTAATCTACCTGAGACATTGCATTCAATTATTGTAATATTTTAATTATTTCACCTGACTGGTTTTACCTCTCATATTGTGTTTTTTTCTTTTTGGTAGATCAAAGCAGCTTGTGCTGTTTCTGGTACTTCCATTTTGATGCCAAAAGGAAGAATGCTTCAAAGAAGTGGTGTTCATGGTCTAAGTCCACAGTATACCAATCATGGTCACACATGTGATTTTAAAAGCAACATGTCTATTTACCACAACAGTCGATAAACTGATCAAAATCTTTGAAATATGTGTTGTTGTTTGGATATGTGTAATATTATTACATGGATGTTACTTTTTCATTTATGATCTTAATGCTTACACTACACTGTACACGTCTACATTAGAGACATTTTAGTTACCTATTTATGAGACTGGGCTGCTTGACTATGATTTGGAAGCATATGCAAAAAGCACATGGAGCATGCCATAGTTTCTTTTTTAATATGATGGACTGAGCACAGGAGGTATCTGTTTTTGACTATGCAAAGATTAATATGATCCAGTTTCTACCTGTATCTACTGTTTAGCACACTGAGGTGTGCTAAACTATAATTGTCAGGATATATGTTTATTCAAGCTACAATGTAAAGTTCATTATTTTCTTAACAAATAAAACTATAATGGCAAGCATGAACAGCTGTGCTTTCTGAGACATGAATGTTTGTAAACATAACTTTATTTTCCAAATGTGTTAATATTTAGACAGTGTACATTTGTAGGCTGAAACTGTAATGGTGAACCTGATGTGTCAGGTATCTGGAATGCTGTCAGTATTATTATATGCTGTGAACATCAAAAGCTTCAATTATAAAAGAAAAGGAAAACAGGGAAAAAAAAAGCAAAATAGAAAAAAGTTTAACATTTAACATTGTGAGCAGAGATGGGCAGTAATGCGTTACTGTAATCCGATTACTTTTTTCAAGTAACAAGTAATGTAAGGGATCACTATTGCAAAAAAGTAATTAGATTAATGGTACTTTCCCATAAGCACACTGCGTTACTCCGTTAATAAACCGTTGTGATTTTGTCTGTGAGAGTGTTTCATGACAATGACATAAGCACGTGCGACGTCCATGGCAGCAACAGACGTGTGTTAGATAAACAATGGATAATATGGAGTGCGGCAGAGAGTACGACCATGCAGCATTTAAGGCGTGGACGTATTTACATTACTTTAAGTTTTAGTCCGTAAAAAGTGACAAAAACATTAGCGTCTGCTGTATACTCTGCATGGGAAGAAAACTTCTTTCTACAGCGAAAAATTAAACTTCAAATCTGAGCAAGCACCTAGCACACTGCCACAGGAATGTGAAATTCACAGAGAAACCCCCGGATCCTCCCACTGACATGACCACTGTGGCACCGGGAAAACCTCCACCGGCCCCACTCCTGCTAAACAGGTGACAATAGATTTAAGAACGACAGGACTCAGTGCGGCTGAGTCTTTGATTTTATTTATTTTTTGCTGTGTTTTACTTGCATCTATTTGAAAGAGTGAGTGTAAACACAAAACATTATTTCATTTTATATGCTGGAATATGCAGAAAATAGGTTTAAATGTTAAACAAATTTCTTTTCAAGTCAAAGACTGTTGCGTATAATTTAATTTTTGCTTAAGGCAATGTGCATAAAGTTAAAAGATTAAAGCTAATAAAACAATTTTTAAAAAGAGGCTTTCCATTAGATTCAATTTTATATGATGGATTATGCATAAAAAATAGAATTGGGCTGAAAGGTCTATTGCTTTATTACGTATTCAGGTTGTGTATCATGTTTTTGAAAAGTAACTAAGTAACTAATTACTTCTGAAAATAAGTAATCAGTAAAGTAACAGGATTACTTTTTTGGAGAAGTAATCAGTAATTAGTAACTAATTACTTTTTTCAAGTAACTTGACCAACATTGATTGTGAGGTCATTTTCTTCCCAACTGACAAGAAAAATACTTGTAATACACTGTCATAGCATAGGATCAGTCTCACTATTCATGATGACTTGGACCAATAATGCATGTTAGATCGTTAATTGTGTACTTGTTTTGGTATGCTTCTTATATTTAATATGCAAAAAGTTATACATGAATTTGACTGACAGCATTATTAATAGAGCAAAACAGATCAAAATACAGAAAGAGCAGAGATTACAAAATAAGAAAATGACTTCAAACTTACTGAAAGCAAGACCTCTTTTACAAATCTGTCTCATACAAAAACATAATATACAAGTATAATATGGTAAGTGTTAAAAGTCAGTGAGTCAACAATTTCTAAAGTTTGTTTTCTTAATTGCAGTTCGAGTATCGGGCTACAGGCCACGTTCAGTGGTTGGGCAATTTAACAGATAAAAATTTGTCTAGTAGTAACGGTAAGAGAGCAGCTGTACCTGTAATAGAGCATGAGTTAACAGGATTTTCCTGCACTTCCAGAACTAATTTTGGTAAATAGACTTGTTCTTACATAACACTTTTCTATTCTACCTGAGCACCCAAAGCATTTAGATACAACATGCTTCATTCACCCAAGCACTTTTTTTCTATGCTTTTAATTTCTATGCTAGCTCTTAGTGCTTCCTATCTAATATTCACACACAGTCTTAATCCGATGGATGCTTCAATGACCAACTTGGGGTTAGTATCTTGCCCAAGGATATTTGACATTCAGAATGGGAGCAGCCATTGATCAAACTAGTAGATGACCTGCTCTACCTCCTAGCACCCCAATAATGAACAATAATGGTTCATCCCTTGTATTAGGTACCTTTTTATGCTTGAGTAATTCATAGGTTAGCAGGTCATTTACAAATCAGAAGATTCGTGGTTTGATCCCTGGCTGCGCCAGTCTGCATGACAAAGTCTCCTTGGGCTCTCTGATGCATTCATCGGAATATGAATGTTTGAGATGATAAAAAGCACTTAGGAAGAAAAGGCATAGAAAAAAGTCTGTTGTACGAATGGGTGAATGGGAGATGTACAAAAACCGCTTTGACTGCTCCAGTAGTGTTAAGTGGCTTAAACCCCCCCCCAAAAAACACCCTTTTCCCTGAAAATTGTCAGGCACAAGGACTGGACTAAAAATAAGCAAAAAAGCAGCCAATGTCCTAAGAAAAACTTTGAAAGACCTTCAAGCATAAAAAAATCATTAGCGAATTGGGGTATGACTGAAATGACGGGATTGTAAGATGGGGCTTCAGAGATTATCTTTCCCTTTTCACATAAATGGCCTCTTTGACTCCACTCTGAAAAAAAAAGTGCCTGCTTCCTGCCTGTTTAGAATGTGTACATCCTCATCATTGAAAGACTTGCCACTGGTCTGTAGGTGTAACTAGACTGCAGAGTCTCTTCTATATTGTGCTCCTTAGCCAAAGATTGTTTGGTTTCCCCGATGTATAAACCATAGCAATTCTCCCAGCACATAGTAGTGTACACTATATTGCTCTGTTTGTGCTAGGGGACCCGATCCTTAGGGTGGACCAATTTTTGGCAGTGCGCTGTAGGGTTTCAAATCCACTGAGATGCAGTGTTTTGAGAAAGTTACGTCTCTGTTCCAATGCCCCTGGCACATAAGGGGTCACTAAAGGTTTTTGTTTAGATTGTTGTTCTCTCCTGGAGCATTCTTTAGGTACCTTTCCAGCTTTGACAAATGTTTGGCTGGGATAACCACATTTACTCAGAGGCTTTTTGATATGATGTCTTCTACTTCCCTGGCCGCTGTCTCTGTGGGGATTTTGTTCGCTCTATGTTGTAGCGTCCTGATGACACCCAATTTCTGCTCCAGTGGATCATTAGATTCAAACCTTACGTTCTGATCTGTATGGTAGGCATCCAGGACCAGGTCATCCAGGACCAGGTCATCCAGGACCAGGTCTGTTTACATTACACAAGGGTGGCTGTGGCTCAGGTGGTAGAGCAGATCAGCTACTGATTGGAAGGTTGGTGGTTCGATTCCTGGCTCCCCCAGTCTGCATGCCAAATATCCTTGGGCAAGATACTAACCCCAAATTGCCCTCCGATGCGTTCATCGGAGTGTGAATGTGTGTGAATGTTTATTAGTTGCACTTGCCTTTAGAAGTGCTTGTATGTGGTGTGAATGGGTGAGTGAGGCATGTTGTATACAGCGCTTTGAGTACTCCGGGAGAGTAGAAAAGCGCTATATAAGAATCAGTCCATTTACCATTTACATTATACGTGCTTGTCCTAGGTAGTATCATTAGAAGGCATAGCATACATTTTCATTCTTGTGCAGATGACACTCAGCTGGAACCAGCTTCAAGTTTGGGTTTGGGAGACAGACACCCTCTCTACTTTTAAGATTAGGCGTTAAACTTTCCTTTTTGCTAAAGCATATAGCTAGGGTTGGATCAGGTGACCCCAAATCCACCCTTAGTTACGCAAAAGGTCTAGGCTGCTGGGGGGGATTCCCATGATGCACTGAGTATTTCTTCTTCACTCCCCTTTTTCACTCAATATGCGTTTATTTGATTTGATTGTATTTGATTATTAGTTATTATTCATCTCTGGCTCTCTTCCACCGTGTATCTTTGTCCCGTCTTCCTCCGCTGGCAGCGCTGTTTGAGGGCAGAAAAAAGCTTTAAACAGGCAGGATCGCCGATGGCAAGGACCCACTGTATCCAAGATCTAACCCGTACACACGTGCCACTTCTACAGCCCTTCTGTTTCGAAGGAGTCCAAGGTGGATCACGTCGATGCAGTTCCTCTAGTACCAACGCCAGAGGCGGTGGGAGTCCTCCAAATCGCTGGCCAACGCAGGGGAGCATCAGCAGTGAGTCACGAATATTAAGAAGCATCTGTCGCTCATACACCAACAGGGAGTGTGTTTTTAAAGCTAGTAGGGACACCACTATGAACACAATACATAAACATTTCAGAACCGAGAGATGGCATGCCATGACACCTGATGCCATCTTGCACTTTTAAATAATCCCATTACTTTTGGAAAAGCTAGCTTGTCATTTTTCATATCCTCCCTTGTGAACTTGATGTTTGTCCATCTTGATGTGATCAGTGACTTGTGGTACATCCTGACATTTCATTTTCACCCAGGTGTCATCCATGTACCCAAACCAATGCTTTGGTAGTGTTCTAGGATAGGACAACAGAGCCCTGTTTTCAACTGAGAAGCTGAACAGGTACATCTAATAAAGTGGCTATTGAGTTTATATCAGGCTTAAACCAGCACTAGTTTACAAACACTGGACAAACATTCTATGTCCCCAAATAAAGACAGGTCCAGCCAAGCAGTGAGTGTGTGAAGTTTACACACAGTTTTCCTCTTTCTCAGTCTGTACATCCTCGATTTCTTTCCTTGTAACTTGTCACTCCCCTCTCCTCAAAGTTCGGAAGGTGCAAAGAAGATATAAGAAGCAGGCAGAGCCATCCTTTTGTTACAGCTAAATTATGTCAAAAGATGAATGGCACAGCTGCATTTAAATCACTCTATTGTATTGTTTCTTCTGTATTTCATGTTCTTTGGTATAACTGAACTGATGATATGCTTTATTTTAAGGACGACTTTTAATTAATTTCTCAGTGTAGTACCATGTGACAAGTGATTATATGTTTCTGTTAATTTCTCTCACACAAAATGAAGAACAAAGTTTAAAGGAAATTGATGATCTTAACAACCAAAACAACTTATAGATATGACAAAGTAGCTGTTTGTATAGTTCTCCTGAATTCAATATGTAAGACTATTTAAATTTATTCTGCAAAGGATACACCTGTGCATCCTTGGTTATCACTTCCTTCTCTGTCCACGTGATGCTTGTAGGTATTGAGGCATCATTCAACATGGTACACCGAAATTAATTTCCAGGTCAGAAAGAAGGCAAGATAGATGTGGAGGTGCAAATTACAAAAACTGAAAAACTGGGGACATTTCAGATCAGAAAAGTGAAACTATTACAATACTTTCACAACAATTCTCCATGTTATAACAATGTGTTTTATTGCCAGACATAAGACCTCTAAATACTTATATAATAGATTTTTTCTACTGTTTTTTTGTATACCTTTTGACCTGCACTGACATAATTTATCGCTCCATTGAATCTTTAATGACAACATGCTGCTGCTGGTGCAGTGTACAATGGGCTGTCAAGAAATTAAAAACATAGATGTAATTGTTGGGTGTCAGAGAAAGCGCAAAAACAGAAATAACATTTTATGAGCAAAACAGCTGGTAAGAGAGGAAATATGCAGTTCACCAAATGATTCTTGAGCTACTGTGATCTATGAATTTTTTTCTTCCATTGTCTTCCATGTGTCAGTCCCAGCTGACTGCTGCTCTGCCAACATGTCTATCAGTTTCAGGTCAAGCACAGGATCCCTGGACTCGGCCAAAACCTGTAGAATAAAAGCAACACAATGATAATATGCAATAATCAAAACAACACTGTGTTTGGACTTGTTGTGAATTGGTAACCAGATTTATTCTTACACACACACACACACACACACACACACGAGAAAGTATTTACAGTGCTTTGCTAGTTTCACATTTTATTATGGCCTTATTCCAAAACGGATTAAATTTTTTCACCTCAAAAATCTACACACCATACCCCCAAATGAAAGAACAAAAAAAAAGTTTGCCTAAAGTTTTCACAAATTTATTAAAAATAAACCATATTATAACATGTACATAGTATTTACAGTCTTAGCCATGATGCTCAAAATTGAGCTTAGGTGCATCCTGTTTAAACCGATTATCTCTCAAATTTTTCTACAACTTGGAGTCCACCTGTGGTAAATTCAGATGATTGGACGTGATTTGGAAGGTCTATGCTCTAAAATTCATTCTTTTCCATTTCTTCAACTGGGTGGAACTTTGCCCGCTGCGTGCTGTGACGTACTTTTAAGCGACCCATGGAAATGGAGCCTACAGTTGCGCAAGTTCAACCACACAAATAACAAAAAACATGGAACAAACTTCGTGACACAAGTTCATGTGCATTTAGGGACCTCGGGAGGAAAGCAGTGTTGTGGAAATGGCACACTCTTCACTAGCAGGGATGGACAGTAGGGCTGTGCGATATGACAAAAATCTCATATCCCGATATAAGACATCTATCGTCCCGACAACGATATAAATCACAAAAATTTAAAATTTTCTGAAAATTCTGTGAATCTCGGGCAGCTCGACTTTCGTGAAGTGTTTTCAGCTGGGCGTCGTGTACCTGGAGTTGAATGTTTTAAACGTCGAATGTTTTAAACGATAGACTTTTAGACATAAGTTGTAACGGCCCCCCATTTTCTTTGTGAGTATTTATTACACGGCGGTGCTGCGGGGAAAAGCCTGTTCTAACGTTTGAGTCTAAGGTTTATTTTTTAGCACCTGACGGCTCTTTTTTTTTTTTTTTTTTTTTTGTGT
>VUQG01023099.1:0-23997 GCA_015106755.1 Etia nguti
GAGTTATTTGGGCATAACAAGGGGCGTTATGCATGGAGGAAAAAGAACACAGCATTCCAAGAAAAACACCTGCTACCTACAGTAAAATATGGTGGTGGTTCCATCATGCTGTGGGGCTGTGTGGCCAGTGCAGGGACTGGGAATCTTGTCAAAGTTGAGGGACACATGGATTCCACTCAGTATCAGCAGATTCTGGAGACCAATGTCCAGGAATCAGTGACAAAGCTGAAGCTGCGCCGGGGCTGGATCTTTCAACAAGACAACGACCCGAAACACTGCTCAAAATCCACTAAGGCATTCATGCAGAGGAACAAGTACAACGTTCTGGAATGGCCATCTCAGTCCCAAGACCTGAATATTATTGAAAATCTGTGGTGTGAGTTAAAGAGAGCTGTCCATGCTCGGGAGCCATCAAACCTGAATGGACTAGAGATGTTTTGTAAAGAGGAATGGTCCAAAATACCTTCAATCACAATCCAGACTCATTGGAAGCTACAGGAAGCGTTTAGAGGCTGTTATTTCTGCAAAAGGAGGATCTACTAAATATTGATGTAATTTTTCTGTTGTGGTGCCCAAATTTATGCACCTGCCTAATTTAGTTTAAGTAACTATTGCACACTTTCTGTAAATCCTATAAACTTCATTTCACTTCTCAAATATCATTGTGTTCATCTACTATATGATATATTTAAATGAAATTGCTGATGCAAACAACCAATGATTTATAAAGGGAAATACTGAAAATTATCAGGGGTGCCCAAACTTTTGCATCCCACTGTATCTATGATTATATGGGAGAGAAAAGGGTGTCACCTCCTTATCTGAGGGGGTTAAATCAGACAAATTAATTATTTTCAAAGTCAAAAGAAGATTGTTATTTCCACCTGCAGTTATTTATATTTGTAAGTACGGCTCTGGTATCGCTGTTATATTAATGTCGTAGGATCTATAACAAGTGTCATTGAAGCTTTTCTCAAGCCATGTACTGGGTAAATCACACACTGCTACTAATATGTGTTTTATTAAAAGTAGACCTGATGAATCTTCTCTTGCTTAACTAATCGATTGATTTATAGAACAAAAAGGTCAGAATTCTTTAAGCACTGAATGGGAGGATTTAAGGCGCTTGTACAAGACCAAAGAAGAATCAGCCTATTAAAAAAAACATAATTTGGAGTGATCAGCAACAAGAGAGAAGGAACTCATTACAATAGATATTATACTGATAGAAAAAAGAACTGAGGTGGGTTGCAAAGTGGCAGAAGCGAAGTAGCTGTGAGCAGGCTAAAGCAGCTTAAATAATGCATCCAGCAGTATATCAGTATTTGATATTCGGATGCACTAAAGTACTTTAGCCAGGATTGTAGCTGAACTTGACTTTGCGGCCTGCCTGAACTGACACTAGGCTTAATTTCTGCATTTTTTCCCCCCACAGTAATGGATTAAAGGATTGTCCGACTAACAGAATAGCAACTGCTCGATTTTCAAACAACACACTAATGAACGCATCTAACTTTCTCAACTCTACTAACAAGCTGTCTCACTTTAGTCTTTTCCTGTTGTTATCTCAGGGTGGTAAATATTACATAAAGTGTGGAGCCATTATAAAAGATCAGTTAAGTTATTTTATCTTTGTTTCATTTTTCATGTTTGTCAGAGCACATTTGATTAGGAGCGGGATCCTATAAGGTTTGATTGAGAGAAAACAGTCTCCAGAACATTAACAGAAAAAAAGGTGGTGGTGGTGATGGTGGTGGGGGCATTTCTCTGTGTGTACTGTAAGTCTTTTTCAGTAAAATACATTGCAAATAAATAAATGAAAACCAGTGAAGTAAACTTGTCATCTCTCTATGCTGTATGTGTCATATCCTTTTTGATTACTGCTGACGTCTGACTAGTGCTCGTTCCAGCTGACTCTGATTGTCTTTGTTAGGTACTTGTCACTTCTCAGACAGTTTCTCTTCAAATCTGCAGTGCACAAGTTTTAGTTTGTCTTCTCATCATGTAACACTTTTGGCAAAGCATCTGATTGTTTCTAAGTTTATACTGGATGATAACAACGCCCCATATAAAGAGAAAAACAATACAGTAAGGAGCCATGAAAGGTATGGGAGCTGATTACCAAATACATGATTTCTGAGAAGATCTTAACTTAACGTCTCCTGCCTAAACCTGTCCTTAGCAAAGCTAATTAGTGATGACCCAGAGAATAAGACAATCCATTGCTGTATATCGCATGTATAGGGTTAGAAGAAAGAAAGTCTAATGCATTACATTAGCATTAAGCTGCTGCTCAACCTGGTTCAACCTGGATTCAGGCACTAATGTCACCAAATTTCTTAACTTCCTTACGTGTGCTACTGATCACCTTTGTAACTGTGATCTGTGATCAGTGGATGTTCCTACTATATCTGTGCTCCTCCTGAAATATTGATTAAGTTTCATATGCTTTGCCTCTTCTTTCTGTTTTGACCAAAAACTCCCGATGCCTTTCCACCCTGTTAATTGTCTTGTGTTTCTTTAGAAACTTGCTTCAGTTAAAGTGTTGATTGCCAGACCTCTTTATAGCAGAGAATGTGCTGGTTGGTATATGTTAATTGGCTATTGCATTAGAAGAAGCCATCTCGGTGGCAGTGTTTGCCGCAGTAAAGTGAAAAGCCAAAGTAATTTCCGAGTGAAGAGTGAAAGTTGAGGGTAGCATCCAAAACTTTTAAGTGTTCAAGGCTAAGAAAAAGGGCAAAGTTGTGCAGTCAAAGAGCCTTCTTCTGCAGTGCAATAAAGCTTGGACCCCTTCCAGTGACTGTGGCATGAGATAAATCAAACTCAAGACTTTGAACAAGATACCGGGTTTAATTATTATAATGTAACAAAAAATGTACAATGAAATTACAGATGAAATCTCATTATGTTACTCACAAAAAAATATATAATTGAATGAATAAATAACCAAGTCGTAAAACTATTTTTGTGGGTGAGTGTGGAGGATGAATTTAATAATTTCATAGCCCAATAAAAGAAACTGCTCTGAAGTCTGGTGCTAGAGAACTGAACACATCTGTGTTGCTTGCCAGATGGCAGCTGAGTGAACAGACTGCGCGGCTGCGGTGGGTATTGTCTTCTGCTATCCTTTGGGCTCTGCAGAGAAACCGCACCTCGCTGATATCAGCGATGTGGCTGGATGATTCACCCGTTGCAAACCCTTCATATCCTGGGCCATCCGTATCCCATTCTTTGTGTCTGTGATGGTTCCAGTTAGGATGCTTTCTACTGGTCCTCTGTAAAAGCTGACAAAAACTACTTCCTGAAGTAGTTCTCTTCTACTGAAGCTTTCTTCACCAGAGTGGAGATCTGTGAGGACTATGGCTTTTTAGTTGTCTTTGTATCCTCTTTTCTAAATCAATAAGCGTTTTGTTTTTTTAACATGACTCTTCTCGGCGCATGACTCTGCACTAGTTTTGATTCAATCTCCTGATTTTACCTCACATTATTGCTTGCAATCTGGTGGACGATGCTGGTGTTATTTGCAAACTTCACCTTAAAGTTCTCTTCATGCCTGCAAGTGCAGTCATGACTGTACAGCATGAACTGGAAGGAAATGAGCACACTGTTAAGGAATAGAGTGGAGGAGGT
The DNA here is from genome assembly GCA_015106755.1 of Etia nguti. Classification (NCBI taxonomy): domain Eukaryota; kingdom Metazoa; phylum Chordata; class Actinopteri; order Cichliformes; family Cichlidae; genus Etia; species Etia nguti. Next base: position 3,631 of record VUQG01023099.1, read on the forward strand.
GTGACTGCCAATCCAAACTGTCTGGACTCCCTTTGTGAGGAAGTTCAATATCCAGTTGCAAAGCACGGTATCGAATCCAGGAATGCAGAGTTTGCCAGTCAGCTTCATGGGGGAGGATTGAATACTGAGCTGAAATTGACAAACAGAATTGTTATGTAGGTGTTTTTATTTTCAAGGTTTTTGAAGACAAGTGGACACAGCACCTTCTGTAGTTCTGTTGGTTCTGAATGTAATCTAGTGAGGGGCGAGGCTGGCACAGAAGAACCACCCTCTCAAAGCACTACTTAAGAATGGGGATCAGTGCTGGAGGGCATTCAGACTACACACTACGCACCTTTGGATAATTGCGCCTGTCTTGAAACACTGACAAAATTATATGCTAAAAATGTTAGTAATAGCGTGTTTTAGTGCACGGCCAGGTTATCAGGCCAAACAGCTTTACTCATATTCATCCTCAGGAGGATTCTTCTCTCAGCCTCTGCGGATACTGATAGTGGCAGGTCCTCTGGAGGTAGAGTCGACTTTACATCTGACTCTTTGTTGAGGAGATCAAAGCGAGGGTAATATGCAGCCCATCTGGCAACGTGGGCTCACACATGGTGGGGGCGCTCCTGCTTTTGTAGCCTGTGATGCTCTGAATCGCCTGCCACGTATCCTTGGTGTCGCTGGTGTTGAGATCTCTCTCCAGTGTCTGATTTGCCTCCTCGGCCATCGAGCACAAAAGCTTGATCCAGGCTGTTGTGATGGAGCTCAGTCTCTGTGAAGATGTGGGCGCAACAATCTCTCGTATTCTATTGCTAAGCACACCTGAGACTTATTTCATTTTATTTTCCTAGACGTGAGCTGGAAGGAAGTTGGGTAGAGGAATAGCCTTAGGTCAATCTTTTCTCTTTTTATTGCACCGCTTGCAGTAATCTTTGCTTTGGCTGATCTGACTGGCTGCCCTGAGAATACCAAGGGCAGAGATCATCCTAAGGTCTACTAAACTTAATCTAATCCCTGCATTTACTCTGCCATCAGTGTATTTCTGTCAAAACTAATCATGAAGGTTATTCGATGAGTGCCTTTTAGAATTCGCTGATTTTTTTGTACAATAACTTGAGTGTATTTAATGAACTCATGTAAAATTCTACCTTCACTATGAAAACTCTCTGAGTTAGAAGCCCTTGAAGTACATAGGAGTGTGTCTAAATTTGGCACTTTTGAATTAATCTAGTTTGTCCGGCATTTTGATCCCTTCTAACTTATTAAGTACAAGAAATAACCACATGGAATTTTTAGGGTCTGGAAAAACATATATACACACTCTCTTAAAAGCTCAAATCAAAGAAGCATTTTGGTTCAGAACCATTTTTCTATACCTAACTTTGAGGATCAATAGCATTTGATTTACTTTATATTATTGTTTCAGTATTAAAACTGCACCAATTCAGTGAATTCAGCTGATCTTATATGGAATGACACATAACTGAAATGTGTTTCAGGAAAAAAGGGAGAAAATAAAACAAAGATGTGGTCAAATTCAGGGGAGCTACTTTGCATTAAGCATATATACAGGAGATCAGAAAATGTCTTCAGCACCATGGACAGCATCACATTTCAATGATGAGAGGTGAAAAGAGCTAGCGGGAAAAATGGGAAAGGCACAAAGACTTGAGGTAGTCAGAGCTAGTATGTGGGCAGATTCGTACACGGGACTGGGGTTCATGTTATGTATATTATTAATTGAATTATTTTCACTTATCTTCCACCAAATATCCTGCCACAGATTTGTAAGGTTAACAAAAGTCACCAAGGCTTACACATGTGTGTTTCACGTGTTTCTAGTATGAACCATGAACACTTTCTCCAAGAATGCTTTCTAGCAGGAAAGGCTTTCTGCCAGCCCTGAAGGCTAATTTCTTCCATAACCGTGAAAAGCCGTCTCACAATCTGTGGAGAGACTTCTGTTTGACAGCACTCTCAGTATCTGTCACTCTGTTTTTGCCCCCAGGCAGACAGAAACTCAAGCAGTGATGATGCACACACTTTTTCTGAGGTACAACCCATTAAACACAACTGCTAGTCCCATCCCTTTCAAGAGGCTGGGAGTTGGAGATTGATGCCAGAAATGTTTCATCCAATAATCCCATTATCTAATGAAAAATCTGGTCTTCCTGATAAATTAAAAAAACAAAAGACAAAAAAACAATTGTGTCAGTATGTGCTTTTAAGTCCAAACAGTTGTGATAAAACAAAATGAGATGTCCATAGATAAATGTTTATTCTGGCTCTAGATCTCAGATCTTCTTTTTAGTGGTGTTTGTTATGGTTGACAAAACACAGCCTCTGTTCTGCAATAGGGGTTGTTTTTTGTCAACTGCAAATACATTTCGATCAGATCCACTATGGTCAAAATATGATTATTTGCATCTTCAGTCATTTACAAAAAGCTCTGCACAGTCTGAGATTTCTCACTGCTGAGTAAACCTGACACTCATTTCATCTATCTGATTTTTCTCGCAACCAGACATTAGCCTGAAGTAGGTCGGGTAAAGGAGTAATTTTTTTGGGGCTATATTTTCTCTTTGCCTAACTGGCTGGTCTGAGAAGAATGAAGACAGTTGGCTGCTATACATAATCCAGCTCCTGCATTTCCTTTTCAGTTTGAATGTATTTCATCAAATTAATCATAAATATGCTCTTCAAGAAAATACAAACAAAGATTTAAAAAAAGAAACCCTTGGAAAATACAAGATTTCTGTTTTGTCCACACTCTTATTCTAGTTTTGAAATTTCTTTTTACATAAATGGTTTATGTGTGACAAAAATTAACCACTCTCATTCTGTAAGAGATGCCTGTCAATGAGGCCCACTGCTTACTTGATTTCACATTCAAAGTATTTGTCTTCTGGATTGTTTTTGGCACAGCTGATATTTTCAGATATCTCAGTCTGGTCCCATTACAGTATTCCTTTTTACTCTGGCCTCTGCAATAGTTACTGGAACAACGCCAGTGTATCAGAGGCTGTTCTTTAGAACCCAAAAAGATCTTCCTGCATTTTAAATGTATTTCCAGAAACCTCAGGATGGTACAGCCGAAAAAACCCCCAAAACAAAGCAAAACAAAGAAACAGTGAGAATTCTCCCAGCCTCACTCCTCACCTGCCATGCTGCTGTAGGGCTTGAAAAACATGTACTCTTCAACTTCAAACTGTTGAAAAGAAGCATGCTGCTGTAGCTGGAGTTTCAATTCCTTACCAGTGATGATCCTCCGCATAAAATTCAGGTCAGTATGAAAGAAACATTCATTTTTGCTCACTGTCAAGTGCAACTGGTCTGATGTGGACTTCCAGGAAGTCCACATCGAACAAGTAAAACAAGTATTCTGGAAGCCCAATAAGAGGACACTGAACTTGAGATCAGCTAAAGTTAAATCAAGTAAAGCTTTCTGATTTTTATAGACCTGTTCAACCACAACAGATGTCACAGCTTCCACCTCTTGACAGGTTTTTTCCTGAATCTGTCTCTCAATCTCCCACTCAAAAATAGAAAAGGCCCCGATACAGGCTACTTGAGTTCCACCACTTGGTGTAGCAACTCCTCTCCAGCTGAGATTGGGCACTCCACCCCTGATCCAGCTGAGAATCATGGCCTTAAACATGATGATCCCAGCTGCTTCATAAAGAGCTGAAATGTCTTGTCATTGTTTTCCATAATAATAATAAAATAAAAATAAAATAAATAGTAAGGAATTAGAGCAACAATAATCCTCTGAGTAAATAAAGACTATGAGCATGACAGACCTCCTGTTACATGGGTGTGGATGTGCTTTACAACCTGAAGGGCGTTCATTTTCCTTGTGTTGTTTGTTCTAACGGACTCTGTTTTAAAGCCTGTTACCACACAGCTCAGCATCGCCAAAATAATTCACTCATTAAGTAAGTCACAGAAAAACCAATCTCCACTGAAGGTTGAAAATGTCAAACAACTCTTTGGACCTCTTTAAGGTGCCTGTGTGACTTTCATTATTCAAAACCTCAAACAGGCTCATCTGAGGTTAGCAACAATAACCTCCTTCTGAGAGGTTGAGTAGGAGTCCTCTTTCAATATCTTCTTTTCAGTTTCTGCTAGTGACACTATTACATGCTGCTCTTTTGCCTTTGTTGTAAATTACAGTTGATTATACAAAGTTATTGAGCAGTAAAAACAAAGATAATGGAAACAAATTGACTGAAACCTCTTTTTGTCAGCTACTCGGAGCCATTACCCTTGACACCTTTGCACCTCCTAGTCTCCAAGCCACTGAGCCTGTGTTTATCTGTTGCTCCAGCTTTGCCAGGAGTGTAGATTTAAAATACACACGATAAAAGACTTCCAGGATTTTGACCCCTGCTCTGCAGCTTCACTGACTGGGTCAGCTGCTCCGACAGCCACCGCTGAACTGGACATTAATCTTCATTTCATCCCGTGTTGTTCTCCATGAATCACATTTCCCTTGTAACATGCTCAACACGCGCCGACCCTTTAAATAATTGATGTTGCCATCCTCTCCTCAGTGATAACTACGCTTGGGGATTTTCTGGTCCTGAATTATAGCGAGAAACAAAAGGAACTAATTTAACGTAAGAGAACACACATTAGGAGACCTTTTGTTTTTATTTTTGCAGGGCCGAAATCAATTTGCCTTGGATTTATTTTCTGCAAAACGCAACAAACGCGGATCAACTCCTTTATCTTCTGTTGTCAAGTGAATCAGCCAAGCATAACTGACACCAGACTAGAGATGAACTTTTTGGCGGATGTTAAAGTAAACGCGTCTGTGTTTTGAATTCGCCTCATGCGGTGTGGTCTTCAGAGCTAACCACAAACATCTTGTCTCTCATCTCCCCCATGATTAAATTGCCTTAAAGTATCAATCCCATTTAATTACTGTCATTATCATCAATGAGAAATTACCAGCGCCCAAAACGGCAGGGTTAATTAGACTTTCAGGGACAGAGATTATTTATTTATCTGTGGATGCCTGCAAAGGGAAGATAGGAATTGGGAGTTAACTTCACGTAGAGTCTGCTCAGCGTCTCGTTATTTCACTTTGCTCCCCACCCACTGCTGTCTCTCTCGTTTGTCTCTTGCTTTCTGACTTCGCCTTTGTGATTTTAATCTCATCGACTTTCAGTCTCAGTTTTGCAATGTACAGTTAACCGCTGACGTCCTTTAAAATAAACAGATAAAATTAATTTACTCAATGTCCTGGATACTCCATTACACACCAAAACAAATGCTCGTACATCACTGTTTGACCGAGCGTGTAAGATGGGCTTTTTAAAATTTCATTTTCACTGTATTTCTGTGTTCATTAAGCAACAACCCAAAACACAAGGGGTTCTTTAACACATCATTTCACTCATCAAAAGACAACCAGAGCTCTCGCTGTCGTCTTTTCCTCAAAGCTGCTACAGATTTCACTGATTAGTTTCCTCTTTTTGAATGTGAAAAGTGTCCAAATCAGTCAAATCAGCTGCCATACAGATCCGTTTGAAATGGAAACACACACCTCCTCTTCTATCTTCGATAGCACATGATTGTGAAATACTGTTCAAAGCAAGTGGATTTTAGGTCTGAGAACTTAGCAATTTTCATCACAACACAGCACTCCAGGAGTTGATTTCACAGTTATATACAGCTACAAATCAGAGATGCAGGAAATAAGCAATCAGTGTTCTGTAGCAGCATTTAAATGGCTATGCGCTGGTTAAACGCCAACATAAACAAGTGCTCAAAGAAAGCAGAAATATAGCTTACTTCTTGGGTGGCACCTGGCCCACATTCACTCGGACACAGATGACCTTGCGAGTCTGCATTCCCATGGAGCATGGAACCTCGCCGTCACTGCTGGGCCGGACACCCACAGAAGTGTTGAGGGAGGCGATAGAGGGGTCTTCAGTGCAAGGGCCCCAGGGCCCCGTCTGCCAGTGGTAAACTGTGCAGGGGTGTTCGTTACAGTTCCGAACCTCCTGAAGGGCGCTGCTGTTCGGGCAGAGGGCGCCACCTGAGAATACCAAAACACAGGGGTGAGGGTAGCAATTCTAAAAGTGTTCTCATGTGAGGAGGTAAAACAGGACTAGTAATTCCTGTACTCTGTTTTCACAGCTGATTAAAACACATCTTGTAACGCTAATTAAGAGAATCACCTAGCACTCGTATATTCACTGTTTCAGTGTAAAAGTTTGGGTAAATCTACTTCACATGGATTAGACTGCACAGCACCAAATAGCAGACTGACAACGTTAAAATTAGAATTACCAGCCACAGAGAGATATTTGCATAAAGTCTTAAGCATGAGACATTTGTGGAGTTGTTTCCTCTATGGAGTTATTTTCTAGGATAAATCTGGTCGGGTGATGATGGAGTAAAAAAAAAAGAAAGGATCAATTTGGTTAAAAAATGAAAGGTGAAAAGTTCTGTTACGAAACACTTTACACCTCACATGTAACCGCTGAAAGTTTAAAAAAAAAAAAAAGGTCTCGCTAACGACGGAGTTTTATTCTTATGGGACCAAACAATATAAAACTTCTAACCCAGTCTCTCATTCAATGTCAGTTTAATAAATATAATATATATATATATATATATACACATATATAAAACCAGCCACTAATGCCTTGTGACAACCTAATAGTCAAAAATTATTTTCTTGCACCTCGGAGGGAAGAATTGTTGAATAAAAAGCTAGAAGAGAAACTGTAAATGAGCCAGTTTCAAGTCTCAAGAAAGGTGCAAGAATTTGTTTCCCTCGGGGCTAAACGCTGAGGCTTATGTTGGTTGATTTATATGCATCTGCCTTATTTCAGGCTCTGCACTTAGTGCAGTGATATTTTGAGCCGTATCTTTTTTTTGGCTTGCTTTCCCCCCCAATTTTCATTAAAACAGAATAAAGCATAATATAGATGTATCTGGCATTGTGTTTTTACTGACAGCATGATCAGTTCTCTTCTCTTGTTGCCTTTGGGTATCAGGGGTTTACTTTAAAGAGAGAGCCTAAACTTTTTATTTTCATTTTACTATTTATTCCAAAAAGCCTCCGAAGATAGCCCTGGAAATTTCTAATGTTTGAACGAGACGTGTATGACTTTTACGTAGATGACCAGAAATTAATAAAAGTCCTTAAAAGCATCAGTTTAGGTATGAGCCACATTTTACAAAAGTGCTTTGGTGAAAGCTACAAGGCTGAAAAGTTACCATGTTTGCTGGCATGTCATGGAAAAATAGTGAAATTGAGTTTTTTTTTTAAAACATGTCTTTAAATTACTACGTATGTTGGGTTGCCAATGTTGAAAACAACCATTATATACCAAAAAATACATGCAGCTCCTACCCTGACAAATGTTAATGTTATAAATGCTGGTTTAGTCTGGCTTTTTTAAGGGTTTATTCAAGATTTAGGTTCTAACCTTTGGCAATTTGTTATGTCTACAAGACGAGTTTAAATGTTTGTGTATACCACTGCAAGACATAGGTCCGACTTTAATGCACTACTTTAGTGTTTAATACCTTTAACTATAGCCATCGCTATGCCCCCTCTGTGCCCATGTCCCTTTCCTTTCTCTTGTAAGGCAGCAGTCAGTCAGTTGTTGGGTCGATGGGCTGAGAGAGCCATCTCTGTTTCAGAGTAATTGCAGACACTTAGGGCTTTCAGAAAAGATTGAGGGGCATTGCAGCACTGCGAGTTTTTCACACCTGTATTTCTCTGCCGAAGTTGAAAGAAAGCCAGCTCCTAAATGAGTGGCGGTGTACACACAGCCGGGTCTGAATCACTGACTGCCAACTCTGACAAATCCCAGCCTAATAGTCACTGAGTATGACTTCCTTTCTGCTGACTGCGCCATGCCACCTTAGCTGACTAACAATGAGGCAATGCTAGTCTCAACACTGGCCTGACATGGTATCGCAAATGAGCCTCAGCTGTGTCTGAACAGTGACCTAGAAAATGTTGTTTTGCTGGACAATGGGGGAAATGTGAAGCAGTTTAAAGGAAACATATCCCACATGATGAAGGCAAATAAAGCCATATTATTTAACTGTCCATATACAGTTTGCTTCATAATTTGCTAGACAAAGACAAAGTTTTGGCTCTGCACAACAACACAGTGGTTTATAAATCAAGTAATATGTGATTTAGGTGCAGACTTTTAGCTTTAATTCAAGGGATTTAGCAAAAATATTGCTGTTAATCGTTTACAGAATCACCACATATGTAATCCCTGTAATACTTATAATATGTCATTTAATCACATATTGATTAATTTAAAATCCAGTGTTGTGGTGTAGAGAGGCAAAACTATGTCTTTTCCCAAAGATTTATGTACCTAACTGAACGTGGGACATGTCGTTAGTGGGTATTAGACAGGTTTCTTCGTCATTTCTGTGTGTTTTCTGACACTTTTCCATTAGTTATTTAAATGCACTCATGTTTGCAAGACAAACTATAATTTGCTGGAGAAACTGCCACTTAGCATGCACCTTGAATGTGATTCAACTGATGACTATCAAACAGTAAGAGCCACTTGGGCTTTCCACAGTCCCACCATAATCACCACAGAATTAAATGTAAGCAGTTATGCTAAATAGGTCATTAATTAAGCTTATTAAAATTAGCACAGAATTCTATGCAAACATTGGTGGATGCATATTATTAGAGCCCTGTGTCCTAAGGTTTGAGCGGTTCTTTAGTTCCAACCATTTTTTTTTCTCAATCTTTCATTAATATGTAACACATGGGTTAAAAAAAATCTGCCAAGGAGCAAATTCTAATCAGATAATCTGCTCTGGGGGGGAAACATGCGATGGCGAGAAAGCTTTCAGATTGCTGGCATTGTTGTGTGTTCATAAAACTGTGTCACAGTACAGTATGGGTTTAAAGCTAATCTAAACTACAACTCTAGAACTACAATTTTTCAGTCTGCCTAGAGTCAAATATTTACCATAAAGTTCTGGAAACTTCGGTACCTGTGAAAGACCTTTGATAAATACAGACGTCAGAAATGTTAATGTGGCAGGTGAGGTGTGCACTAGATGAGCTAATACTACAGCAGAACAACTGAAAACCGCTAACAGAGTTCAGCCATTTCACACATGGCTAACAAGGCTTGACTGAATTACAACTGGCTGAATAAATTCAAAATCAATTATGAGCTACCCTAAAGCTGTTATGGTAATGTACACATTTTTTAAAGCTCAAAACAAACTAACAATTTTAATTTTTCTGCATGTAGACACATAGCTAGAGGGATACAAGAGCTACCATCAAAATGTGTTTGCAAATGTTACCCTCCATCACAGTGATCCACGCCACAACCATTGCAGTGACTGTGAGGAAAACACACACCCAGATAAAACATTCAGAGACGTGACAAAAAGGATGGCACACAAACACGGCAGACGCTCTTAGAAATTTAAAACCAGAGAGAGAATAAGCATATGCAGAGAAATGATCTTAGAAAGAGATAAAAAAGTGAGTGTCAGGCGAGGAGACAGACCAACAGAAATAATCACCAGGACAGATAAGCAGACTGTTTGAGATAAGGACAAATGCACATGCAGACAAGTGTGAAATCCAGACATTCGAAGAGTGACAGCAAAGGACGACTTGAAAGGCTGTGACTAAGCCAATATTCAGGCCTCATCTCCATATATTTCCATCTACCATGGACAGACGACTGTTGGCGGGTCCAGACTCACCTTCCCCAGCGTTGTAGGCCAGAATAGAGCGGGTCCTCATCTGCTTGCCCTCAATGGTCTTGCTCGAGCATGTCTGAGAGCAAGTGGACCAGGACGTCCAGTCACTGAGCACACAGTCTCTTGAGCAAGGCACCTCACAGGGCACAGGCTCTGGTGTTGGGTTAGATGTGCAGAGATTTCTATCCACCTTCTCTCCTGAAGAAAAACAGAACACACAACAGGGTCAAAAGCCCATAAATGGCAGCTTGTCGTGAGGCTGGGGTGATCACTCGGTAACCCCAAAAAATGGTATAATAGTGTTTTAATCTGCTTATGATAATCATTGATCATAAAGTTACGCAACTCTGCTCATAAAGTAACAGAGTGATATTTGGCTGATCTTCCCTTCAAGGCTTTTTGTTTGTGCACATCTGGACCACTTTCGGCATTACAGCTTTTTATACCATGGTAGGTCAATTCAGACTATATGCACTTCTGCAGTGGGTATCTATCTATCTATACACACAGGCTGAGTCACCTTGATTGCACCTAGTAAGGGTATTCTGTAATAAAAACAACATTAGAGTCATTTTCACTCTGATGGGAATCACAAGACATTTCTATTTTCCAGATCTGATCTATGATTTGATCTATTTGATCATACAGAAACCAGCTGAACAAGTGCTTTAAAAAAAAAAAAATCCGGGTGTTGGCAATTACAATACATTTAAGACTTCCATTTGTGTGTTTCCAAGTCCCAATGGTCATTTTGTGTTGGTATTCACTTCAATTAACAAAAAAGTTTTCTGCTGAAAGGTGTAACAGGTGGTTCAGTTTATCCGATATGTCTTTCTCAGTATAGTGAAACACTGACAATCTACCATCTGTGTTTTGGGGAAATTTCAACATTTTCAAGGATAAATTTATGACATGTTCTATGTGCAAACAGTTGTTCATCAAAATGACTCATTATTTCACCTTCACATTACACATGAAACCATAACATTACAGAGGTAGCCCCATTAGTATTACCTATGTTTAATTTCAGTTCTCAAGCAGCACATATGACCGTCCTGCTTGAGTTAATAAAGGGCAAACATTCCTGGTTTATCTTACCATCAACACCCCAATTAAATCCTGGTGCTTTACAGTATATACGGTAATTAACACCTGTGTTGGCCATTTCATCAAAGAAAATGTCTAAAAGTGAATAAATAATGCCACTCAAAAAAAGAACATTAAAAACTGATTAAAGTTTAAATAAAGAAATATAAACCAGATAAAGACCTGAAACATTTTTACTTTGTCAGAAAAAATTCTTGATTGTATTTTCAAGGATGTGTTCAGTTTGTGGCCTCAAACACAAACACAAGTAATTTTCTGATTTTGCTCTAAAAGTCGGCTTGTCATTGTTGAAAAAAATTGGAAAACATTCGTTGCAATAATTTCATTGTTACCCGTTACATTTCAGCACAGAGGCGGATGGAAGAGCTGAGAAAATGAACAGCTGTGTGTCTTAATTGATGGCACAATGTCAAGGACAAGGCCCACTTAAAATTTTTGAGTCACGCTTGTTCTCTTAAGAGGCTGTTCGCTCTCTGAGTCAAGTGGCAGTATAAACTTGGTTTCGTTAATTGTTTTTGTGTGTATACAAAAGAAAATGTGAGGACAAGAAAAGACTTAAAAGATTTTAAACAGGAAAAGCCCTGGAGAGCCAAGCAGATTGAATCGAATACTGTACATAAGTAGCTTAAAACTTCACAGTTACTGTACTTTACTCATACATTCAAGTCTTATGCATGATCTATTTTGTTGTATGTCTATTCATACATACATTAGTTCCTACTGAGCTAAAAATAAGATATGCTTATTATTATTGTTTTACCTCATAATAATCTCTGCTCTCTTGCAATCTAACCTATGCAAAAAGATGGCTTTTGGATTGTGAAACTATGTTAAGTATTAGACTGCTGCTGGTTGTGGACACACTCTGTACTACTGCAGTTAGAAAGATAAATAAAGGAGCTCTCCTAGCTCTCTCACTGAATGCTGCTGGGGCTGATTTAGACAGGCAGTAGCTGAGATTATGATTGCAGCCATGCGGTGACATAGCTATCACTGTGGCTGCAGCCACAGCTTTGCTTTGGGTGTTATGATTATGGTTATGAAACATTAGTTTATAATGGTTGGGTGTGCGCAAATTATTAATATGACTGTGCTGCTTGAGAACTGAAATTAACCTTTTTTTTCTAAACTCCCGTGAACTAATGGTAATAAATATGTCATATCTGATAAAAAGCACACAGGTTGCAACAGTTAAAGAAGGCCTATTATTCTTTTCGCTGTTTCATCTAATGTATAAAATATTACTAATGTGGATTCTTAAATTAAACTTAGCCAAAGGTCAAATGATAAATGGACGCATCCTGCAAGTACTGTGATCGACCTGTTCAGGGCCAATGTTTGCATTCAGTTTTTGAATTTATCCGTGAGAAAAGCATCGCATCATCTCATCGACTCATTATCAGGAATAATAGTCACAGTATCAGTATAAAAACAAATGCCAACAAATTCCTGTAGGGAGATTGCTGAAGCTATCAACATGGATGATACGACATGTACAAAGACTTCGAAAAAGTTGAGTGATAAATATAGCTGACTTGAGTGGGGATATAGGAGGGGGAAAAGTTTTATCGTGGCTGGTATTGCATAGCATGAAGTTACAGCGCAGAAGTCTAAACCACCAAACAGACTGCATATAACAGACTGACAAAGCAACAAAGCTTGAAGCTACAATGTTAGCACTTTGGTAACCGGTATACGTGGAGCCAGAAGTGATCATATTTGTACAAGAGGGTGACGTTATTAGCAAATTCTAGTAAGCTTGAATCCATAGTGTACAGGTGCAATCCACAAGTCCAAGAATTTCCCTCACCAAAACTTAAAAATATTTAAAAACAAAGGCAAAATCATTTTAATGAGAGTCATCGGGATGTATGCTGTTCAAACCTTCTGTTAATGAGGGGCTGCTTATCAGAAGACAGATGACCCAAAGAGAGGGAGGGGGAGGGTGCTAAAATGGTTGTTGTAGCAATTCTTATAATAATGACACTAATAGTAATAATAACATTTTCAATGTAGATGTGTCACATCAGCATGTCTTCTTTCTGCAGAGAATTTCCCTAATGTGGCAGTGGATTATAACTACACTAATGTTCCTTATACTGACATGACAGATGATTATGACTCTTTTAAATTGATTAGCTATAAAATATTCATACTATGCACTCTTGACTGTGGCTCATCTCCAAACAAAGTGGCACTGAACATGGAAACTGCAAATTCACATGGGATTCCCACATTTTTACACAACTATTCATGGTTTATTGATGAGCTGCTGGTATCAAGCTTAAGTGGATTAAAATAACCCACACATTTGTCTGAGTTGCTTCATGTGTTGCCATGAACCAGGCAGAGAATATTTTCCTCTTTTGGCAGCGCATACACACAAGCAAATGTAAACCTTTCAATGAGTGAATTGAAAATTCAAGCAAAAGAGAGGCTTCACAAGTCAGACTGGGCCTGACTCTGCATTAAGATGTCACTCTGACAGATACGCAGTGAACCAATCATGACTGAACTAAGAAGGCATGAAAATAAGAAGTGACAAGGGACCCCAGCAGTTTTCAGACTCGCACAGAGGAAACATGAATGAACAGAACACCCACTATGAGAGGAACACCTCCATGCTCAGTATGCAGAGAAGAAACAGCTCCCTGTCTAAGTGGGCAGGCAGTCAGCATGGGGAATATCAATAGCCAGTTTCAATAACATTTGTATCGACCTTTGCCTGTTGTCTGGGGCCTGGCTGTGTGGCCTTTTCTTTTATGGCTGGGACACACTCCGAGAAAAAAATACAGCCAGCATTGCAGTGAAAAATCTCTGAGGCGAAAAACAGAGCAAAAATCCAAACAGAACAAATCAATTTTCATCAGATGAGGGAGTGAATGTGAGCGGGGATCAATCAACCAAAGTCATGGTGTGAAAGAACAGCGCAGAGTTTCTGCTGTACTCCGGCCGTACAGGGGAGAGTTTCCAGCAGACCAGCTTCACTGAGCACCTGCAGCTGATGCATGAAGTGTGATTTGTGGGAGACCTTAGAAGGACAAATCAACTTCTCTAGTGTGGAAAACATGAACAAAGTCACTGCACTGCATCATAAATCCAAGATTTACTGAGTAGATTTGCAACTGAATGAGATTCCCAGAACAACATCACAGTATAACTTTACATGCTGAATAAATAAACGTGCCATGTCATTTGATGCACAGCTCACAGCGCAAAAAAAAAAAAAAAAAACCAACTCAATAATGTGTTGTGACTTATTTTGTCATACATATGTCTGATAGCTGAAGGCAAGAGGAACTCAAGAAAGTATCTCTGCTCTGTCACCCTTAATATTAAAGATTTACAGTAATAAAAAGAAGCAGTAAAAATCAGGAGTAGCAAAGGGCACGAGATACTCTAAGACTCGGGGCCACAGAGGATTGATTTGATTTAAAGCGAGTAAGGTTTAATTGTGCGTGCAGAGAGGAAGACTGTAATGAGAGAGATGGCAGGAGAGAGGTAGCAACGCTGAACCGAGGAAGCGTTAAAGTAGAAGAGCTTTAACAGGGAGAGGGGGGAAGGGGAGCCGAGGGAGAGCATTCCTCACAAAGTTGATGAATGGCAACTGGGAGTCATGTTGTGGAAATCTCCTCACGTACAGCGCTGTGCCGCAAGAGTTGCAGGGTCGGTGGACAGGTGACCTTGAAAATATAGGATTTTTCATGCAAGGTCAGACCAGCAATTTCTTTTTATTGCAAATCGAGGTGGGTCGAAAATGCAGCAAAGTGCAAGGATGAGCAGGGGGCAAGCATCAATGTCCGCCAACAAACACTGTCTGTAAGCAAGAGTGTGGTTAGTTTTTAACAAATGACTCAGTTCATTTTGAAAATGTGGGGCATGATGGATCATCTACTTGCACATTAGGATTAAACATTCCTCGCTCACCGTTGTTGTTGACACATTGGACCTGTACGATCTGAGTGCCGGAGCCACACTGCTTCCCATTGTCAGGAATACACGGATCCAGACTGATCAGCTGCCAGTCGTAACAAGTGGGCTCGTCACACGGCACCGCCTCCACAAGGTGTGGACAGTTTCCAGGACCTCCCGTTGGCTCGTTTGTAATCTGTCGTTTCCTCAGTTTGAAACCTGCAGTGCAAAGACAGTTATCACAACTGACAAACTTTCGTGTGTATAGCATTCTAAGAAAACATGGTGAACAGTTGAACAAATTACATTTGTGCATATGAAAGTAATCCCTGTGAGCCAAAAGGTCAGGTTTCAGAGTTCTTTGAGCACTCAGTCTCAGACAGTTTTTTTTCTTCCTACAAGGAATAGCTCTGTTCAACATCAGTGAGACAAGATATTGCATATATGGTCATCTCTGACTCCCAGCTCCACCCATGTGCTGTTAAAACCTTCTGTTTACTGGAGACTGAGAGTGTGCACCAAGGTCCAGTATAACATAAGCAAGGAACTTTTTTGAACCGTTAATCGACTTAAAAATAAATAAAGTCACCTGAAAATAGTGCAAAAATAAAATAATTAATACTATGAATTAATTTTATATTATGATTTAGGATTTTACAAATAGTCAGATCTTACATTACATTTTACATTAGTAAAGTCTGAGCACTTAAGGGCTTGTTTGATGGTTGGTTTCTTGTTATGGCTCATCAATAAGAAACCTTCATGATTTCACTTCATTGCTTAAGTTTATACTTAAGTGCAATATTTGCATAAACATTGTTATTCACTCACACTATGAACAGTAGACAAAAACTGCCATATTCTGATGCAACAAAGGGACATTTTAGACTTAAAATGTAATAAGGCTGCAGTAGGTTCCTTACAAATTGCATGCTTCTTACCTATTTTTAACAAGATGACCTGCTGCTACTGGAGACAATCAGTCATTAAAAATTCAGCGGTACTCTCTGAAGCTATGTGGTAAGTTGAAAGCCAATATAAAAATATTTTTTAATGTAAAACTATATAAAGACTGCATATTCATTAAGCGCATTCAGGCTCAATCATATTATTCGACAGCATTCTAATTATAACGGCCTCGTACAAAAAGATAACACAAAGTGATGGATGGCGTACAAGCAGCATTTAATACACAACAGCCACTTTTTTCATTGTTTTTACGCTATAATTATTAGAAACAATAACAAGGAATAATTTAAGAGGTTCTTGTATTTTCAGCACAAATAGTGAATCGGGTGAGAATTTATCTCGGTGCCAGAAGCACAAGAGGGTGACAGATGACTGACAAATTATTTTCGGCTTGTTTATCTCCTATAATGAAGACTACATGGAGGCGAGAAGGGGGAGTATTTAGGAAAAAACACTGAACAGCTGGTCTTAGATAGTGTCTGTAATTATTTTAAACCAGTGTAACACAACAGCTTTGATAAAGCATAATAATGCTTAAAACGTGACACACTGAGTGTAGTATTTAGAGCAGACAGAGACAGCTCAGTTGATAATGGCAGCTCACATTAGCTGAAGGCTCAGCTGATACCCTATTTGAGGCCTATGTCACGCAGGCTTAGAGACCGCTCGGAGACTCCCTGGCAACTGTCGGTAACTAGGGAAAAATGTGACTGGCGAATCTGCAGCGCGCTTTAAAACCCACCTCCATCCCGCCTGGAGGCATTACCTTGGCCTCCATAACATTGTGAGGAGTCATTTTTGACCAGGATATGTCCTTCAATGCACATATTAAACAAATATGTAGGACTGCTTTCTTCCATTTGCGCAATATCTCTAAAATTAGAAATATCCTGTCTCAGAGTGAGACTAAAAAACTACTTTATGCGTTTATTACTTCTAGGCTGGGCTACTGCAATTCATTATTATCAGGATGTCCTAAAACTCCCTGAAAAGCCTTTAGTTGATCCAAAATGCTGCAGCAAGAGTACTGACAGGGACTAGAAAGAGAAAAAAGAGAAGAAAATCCCGCTCCTCACATACAAAGTCTTGAATAATCAGGCCCCATCTTATCTTAATGACCTTGTAGTACCATATCACCCTTTTAGAGCACTTCGCTCTCACACTGCAGGCTTTCTTGTGGTTCCTAGAGTATTTAAAAGTAGAATGGGAGGGAGAGCCTTCAGTTTTCAGGCCCCTCTTCTGTGGAACCAGCTTCCAGTTTGGAATTGGGAGACAGACACTATCTCTACTTTTAAGATTAGACTTAAAACTTTCCTTTTTGATAAAGCACATAGTTAAGGTTGGATCAGGTGATCCTAAGTCCTCCCTCAGTTATGCTGAAATGGGTCTAGGCTGCAGGGTGATTAAAAAAGTGAGTTTTTCCATACCACTGTCATCAAAGCACTTGCTCATAGATGGTCATATGTTTGTTGGGGTTTTCTCTGTTTTCCTTGTATTAATGTTGGGTCTTTACAATATAAAGCACATTGAGGCAGCCATTGTTGTGATTTGGCACTCTATAAATAAAACTGAATGGAACTGAATTCAATGTCATAGTGGCCAATCTGTTCTGTGCGAGCCGTAGAGTCTTGCTGCTACTCCCCCAGCTTATGCATCACATGTATGCAGTTCCACAAATGTAGAACTGGACTGAATTTGGACTGAATTATAGATTTCAACCATTCAGGTACCTTTCTTTCCAGCCTGATCATCACAGTTTTCAAAGGTGCAGGGCCCCCAGGCACCCCATGGTGATACCTCACAGTCGATGGGACAGGGGATTTGGCACAGCTGGGATCTGTTGGGGATTGGACCTTCGCACAGCTTGTTTTCCACTGGGCGGGAGGCTGTGCAGATAAACAAAAGGGAAACACACAATAAGCAGCAGATAAAATGAGCCTAATTCTGAGGAATTTTTATTCTTTACCAGCATTGGAATGAGCAGGAACAAGGGACGCAAAAATGCTTATTTGCTTTTATTCCTGGCATAAAATCCCTGCAGAGGGTAGATGAGAGCCACAGTGAAAAAACAAAACATGCCTGTGAAGTAGACACTATTATCCCTTTGTTTTGTTTATCGTCTCCCTGTTAGCATGTCAGAATGATAAATTAGCAATGATTATCTCATACAACGCCTTGCTAGCACCATAAAACATTGTGGAGCCCTGCCCACGGACTCTCAACGGAGACATAGGAAGAGGAGGCAACAATACAACACTAAAGGTGTAAGAGAACAAGGACAATATCTTGGCTCATGTTTATTCCATGAGGTGTAATTTGGCATCTACTTCTCCTAGTCATGCCATGTTGGATTCTAAAAAAGCTCTTTCCACGAAACCACTGGTAAATGCATGCCAGTCTGAACTCTGGGGGGAAGAAAAGAGGAGATGCTATCACCGTGCAAGGAACAGCTCTGTGACAACTGTGCAGAATACATTTCTACACATCTGCATCATGATAAATAAATCTGATGTGTGGAGTTCCTGAAGATACAAAGTTAATGCATTTATTCATGCACAAAACCGTGCAAGTGTCATTTCAAAGTGGATGTTTCTGCTTTCAGAGACGTTTTCCTTTTTTTCCCATCACCCTTTTGAGCCTCATGAGAGTAGAGGCTGACAGGAAATGCACAAGGAGACTAGGAGAAAGGGGACTTTTGATACAAGCCTGACCACACGCAGTATTTAAGGTTTTGCAGCTTAATTGCAGATTTTCCATTTGTATTGATCACACAGTTTTAACAGAATCAAAGTAATACATTTAATCTGATGCAAAAAGGCAATGGAGAGGTTTCTTTGGCAGTAAAGTAAAACCGATTGCTGACTGTATTTGCAAAACAATGACACCATCAGCATTTAGACTGGTTGCCTTTAAGGTCTGCCTTTACTTTACAATTCCAGCTGTCATGGGGCAAAAAAAAATCTCCTCAGAAAATAAAAGCAAACTTGCAAAACTGGGAAAAAAAAAATCACTTTTTTTTGCCTGTGGACAAACCAGAGTAACTGCATTACATGAAGAAAAAAAGAGAAGATGGTGTGAAAAATGGATCCCTTTTTTCTGTGTCTATAGAAACTATTGCAAATGACCTCGGAACAGGGGTGTCAACAGCCCTCACACTGTGTTGGGAGAATTGGCTGATGCTCACGTGGTGCCAAACAAGCTGAAGAGGCACTTGGGAATTCCCTTCTCCCTGAGAGAAACTTTAAAAGAGTTTTGTATATGAAGTCGAGGCAACGACACCATTCACTGGACTGTGGAAAATAAAAAAAGATGCTTGCAGGTGGCATGCCAGCTGCAAAAGTGCCGTCAACAGAGCTTTCAGCTGACTGCACAACCAAAAGAATAGTTCATTCCTGACATGTCAGATGGCAAAGCATACAGGTGTTGTCACACCTATGTTTGAAAGACAGATTTTCATTACACTGATTTCTACTTTGTTTATGGAAGAACTATGTAATCAAAATAGAAAATAGAGATCAAGCGTGATCCCACTAAAGCCCTGACTCACATTGCAGTTAACTTATCTTAGCATAAAGCTTGAAACCAGAGGTAAACAAACTGCTTGGCTCCATAACAGAACATTTTAAGTTTGCTAATTAACACGTTACACCTTGTTGACTGATTGATTGTTGGTTTGCTGAACCAATCAAGTGTTAAAATGGCAATTTGTCTTGATGACATGAGACATAAGCTTTGGAGGTAATGGAGAGAAGCAGGCTAGCTGTTTCTCCCCGTCTCCAACCAGCTGCTGCCTGTAGTTTCATATTTACCAGACAGATATGAGATTGGCCTTCATCTTTTCATGTAACTTTTAAAGAAAGAAAATAAGTGTGTTGCCTACAATTTTAAATCATCCCTTTAAAGCACGAAGCCAGCAGCACACCAGCTTCATGCTTCCAGGTTTTCCTGATTAGAAGGAGTCTGGCTCACTGAGCAGACAAGTCCAACCCTCTGCCTGAAGCTCCCCACACTGACGGACACTTCTGAACCTTTCTTCCTGCAGCTACGCTCAGAAAACCTGCAAAGCTGAGCCTGTAAATCAGATTTCATTCTACACAGAATTCTCACTTCAACATTTTTTGAGCTATATAGCTCTAATAAAGATAACTATAAAACGCTGATTCCCAGGAATAATGACAAGTATCGTAGAAGGTACTTCTTCCCTACTTGGAAAGATTAGCTAACTATTACAGTTAATTTAGGTTAATTTAACCCTTGTGTTGTCCTCCCGATTTCCATACACCTGTGGTCCTCACGGGTCAAAAATGACCCGACGTCATTTGAGTGTTTTTTCAAGTACAAAGTACAAATTGTCAATCAATTCAGTGTTAAACCTTAGTTTTACTTAAGATTAACACATTAACACAAAATTTACCTTTCATTTTGCAATTTAGGGCCACCAGACCTTGTTTACATAAAGTATAGTCTGTTTTTGAGCGAAAATAAAACGAGACAATAAAATATTTAAATGTTTAGATTATTTTGACTATCTGAATAACCACAGAGTGCTGTATGTTGAACTTTAGTGAGAATTGTTTTTTTGAATCATTTAACATTTTTAAATGGCAGCACATAATCACACCTGTTGTCCTCAGGGGTCAAAAATGACCCCATCTGGTTTGA
>VUQG01023101.1:0-11797 GCA_015106755.1 Etia nguti
CAGTTTGAGAGAGAGTGTGTGTGAGTGAGAGGGCGGGGGTGAGCAAACACGCTCTGCACGTGATTCAATCTGTTCACATGGCCTTGTATTACGCCGTTATAAATACTTAATGTGAGGCGCAGCATGCAAAAAGGAAAAGGAAAAAAAAGGCCTTTTATATAGAGTGATTTTGAAAATGTGGGCAGGAGGCCTGAAATCCAAAATCAGCAGAAAATGCATAAAAGCGGCAGAGGATGCACGACATCACAGCAAACTCCCTAAAGTAGTGTAATGCACCAGTAACACATCAGAGCACGTTCAGCTCTGTTGTCATTTGTCGGAAACGAGCTGAAGCTGTCATCTGCTCTCTGAGTCCCTGCGTTATATAATGATGGATAGGCCTGCACTTCTCTGCTTTCCTCTCCTATAGAGGCATGAATCAAACCCAGGATGTGTCCTAAATAGAACCTGCACACACAGACCCCAGTGTGTGTGTGTGCGTGTGCGTGTGTGTGTATGTGTGTGTGTGTGTGTGTGTGTGTGTGTGTGGGTGTAGACCAGCTGCAGTCCTATAGTCTGGGACTATATCCACAGAGTGTCAACCTGATTAGGTCTCTGTGCACTCGCTTGTCTGCAGAAGGGTTTTTATGGATGAGGTGGTACAGTAAGTTGGGATTCCTGGATGGTGGCACAAACAAGGGAATGTAAAAAATCTGTTTTTGCTCAGCTAGTTGCATCACGTTATGTGAGAACAATGTGGCTCAGAATTGGATATTATTGGTCCGTCATTTTTCATGTTTTAGTAAGTAAAGCAGAGACAGATTAGGTAACACATGGGGTATGTTTGAGCCTAGATGTTTTATGGCCTCATTATTATGTAGCAGATCTACAGTATGTTGAACCAGGACACAAGATTATAGAAAACAATTTTTTCATCCAAGAGGCTAGATTTAACTTTGCTGAGGCTCTCTGTCAAATGAAATCTAAATATATTCGCTGCACTCCTATATTTTATTCAGGCATGCACTGTGATGCAGTGATTAATGCTATCAACTCACAGCAAGAAGGTTCTGGCTTTTGAACCTGCTGGTCATCTGGAGCCTTTTGCTTCCTCCCACTGTCCATAGACATGGCATTTTAAAAACTTGTCACACCCACAATATCCTTACATTAACCAGCTGAAGCCCTGAGTGGAAAATCTAATGAAGTCAATACTGCACATCTGCCCAGGACATGATCTGGACTTGATATGGTTGGGTAAGGTAAGAAGCACTGTCTCTGTGAGAAACGGTGGGGCTGCTCATAGTACCAGTAGGCTATACTACGCATCATCAAACACACGCCTACATAGAAAGGCAAGCCCCTTAACGTACACGCACACATGCACAAGCCCCGCACACACACACACACATTCGGTATACTCCCTTCGCCCATGCGGAAACAAGCGAGGCGATGAAGACGCTTCGAGCATCCAGCTGCATCCCGTCTCCAACGTAAAACACCAAAACGTGACACTGGCACGCCTCGTAAATGAAACCACGCAGCCTCTGAATTACACGATAATTAGGAGGGAAGAGAAAATAAACATGCCTCGTGCAACACACTACGCCAAAGCACAACCCGAGCCAAGAACGAGGAAATACTATTAGGGCAGCACATGACACCGCGGAATAAAATTATCTCATTCTTGGTGACAAGCGGTCACACAGACCACAGGGGCACGGCCGTCGTAAGGTGGTATAACACGCAATGTCAAACCTATTTGTGGAAATCAATCCACGTTACAAAAAAAAAGAGCCATTCAGTGCAGCTCGTAGTGTTCAGCACCGCGGACAGCTCACTGATTCTTTTATTTATTTTATTCTTTTATTTCACCCCTCATACTCTGAGCATTTCCTCTTTAAAATCCCAAATCCAAAAGAAAGGGGAAACACTTTTTAACACCCCCGTAATCCCATCCCTGTAAAAAACAAACAATCTCAATCAAGACGGCATCTGCTCTGCTGCTCTCCATCAGCTGTTTCCGTGTTACGGCGCACATTCGGAGATGCGCTGCTACCCAGAGCACTTCACCCAGTACTGCTGCTGCTGCTGCCCCTACCTTGTCATTCCCATCCCGGGGCCTCCCATTCCCATTCCTCCCCCGGCAGCTGCTCCGTTGACCGGCTTCATGTGCTGTCCTGGTCCCGCCGAGGGTCCTCCGGGCATCATCGACCCCATCATCCCAGCGGATCCCGGCTCCCCGGGCTGCCCACCGCCCTCCATGCTCGCTTCGTTCCCCATCTCGGTCTCGACTCAGGAGACGGGAGGGGTGTGGAGAAAGGTATTAGGTCAAATCGGCGGTGTCGCTTTTTTGTATCGCTACGTTTTGTGTTTTACTTATGCAGTCAGAAAAAAAGAACTAAGAGGGAGGGAGAAGAAGTAAGAGAAAACTGAGCGGAGCGAACTCAGCGCTGTTCCTCCGTCACCGCCATCATCGTCCTCACCCTCGTCAGCTTCAGCACCAGCAGGCTGCCTCCTCCTGACGTGATGACGGGAGCGTGCCGCACGGCCACGGCGGCTGTGAGAGAGAGAAAATGAAAGCGGCGAGAGAAAGCGAGATTAGATTAGATTAGATTTGATTAGATCAAACTTAAATGAGTCCCGTGGGGAGGAAACAGGGACGCACGGGCGAGATTAGGAAACAAGGAGCACCGGAGAGAGGAATTAAAAGGGGAGTACCTTCTCACCTCCTGTTGGTGAGCATAAGAAAAACAAGCACAGATATGAAGAGATTTCAATTACATTTTCCAATCTCATCTAGGTCCAAATAAACACTGCTTGAATGAGCTTTATTAATTGTAATGTAGAGTTTTTCACATTAATTAAAGAAAAAGATGGTAACATCGTGTAGCTTAAAGTTAATCTCCCCTAACCTGAGGAATTAATCAGCCTGTAGACAGAAAAATATCCTAATACATTACATTTATTAACAAATGGGCATAATTACACTGCAATGTCGTGCAAGCATGCTTTAATTTTCTGCAAATAACAGCGACTTAAATGTGGAAATGAGGATCACTCTGCTATGTATAGATATGCTATGTAAGAGGAGCCTGGTTACCTCTGTGTGTGACCAAAAACTACGTAAAATCCCTGGTTAATTACTTAGAATTTATTATGTCACATGAGGTGAGAAGACAAACGCGAGGTCGCACTTTCTCGCTGTGGACGCTGATGCTGATGCTGAGGGGAGGGGGAGTGGAGAGTGCAGTAAGACATGGGAGCGCGCGCTCACATGACACTTTTTCCCACTCCGAGAAGGGCACGAGGAGGTACGCGAACGCGCAGAGGCACCAGGAGCCACTGCACTGGACTATCACGTGTCCGAAAAGAGAAAAAAAATACTCCAGAGTGTTGCACACCTGCCGGGCACGCGCTGTTTATTGACACCCAAACAATTCTGGAAGATTTGCCAGGTATGACGTTGGCTTCTTGGAATTTGGCTACATTAGGAAGGGCTAGCTCTTGTTAGCTGTAAGAGTTAACAGTAGCCTAAACCAGAGATGTACAGTACTGTGCAAATGTCTTGAGCCACAGCCTCACCTCTTTATATTTGCAAACGTACATTAAAATACAGTATATGAGGCAACAACAGAGTTTGTTCAGTTGTAATGAGTTTATAGAGGGCAGGCTTTATATGTTTAGCATTTCATGTCCTCTTTAAAAGTCAGTATTTGTCATGACTTCTATTCCTCAACATAGCTTGAACTGTCTTAGGCAGCTTTCTTGTAATTTCTTTAAGTATCTTCAGGAGTAGTTCTCCAGACTTCTTGAAGGACATTCAAAGCTCTCCTTTGGATGTTGGATGCCTTTTGTTCTGTTCTCTGCCGAGATGATCCCGCACTGCTTCAGTAATGTTCAGGTCCAGGCTCTGGGGAGGCCGATCCATTACTGACAGTGTTCTCTTGTGTGTTTTTCATGTTTACTTTTACTGCATTGGCAGTATGTTTGGGATCATTGTCACGCTGAAAAATGAAACTGCAGCCAATCCGACACTTTGCAGGAGGCATTTTATGGTGGATTAAAATCTGATGGTATTTTTCTGTGTTTTTAATACAAGCAATTTTGAGAAGATCTCCAACACCAATAACTAAAATACATCATTAAACCATGACAGCCATGACAGATGGCTTTAGATGCTCCCTGTTCACTGACACTCTCTCCTTACATCCTCGCTATGTACTGATGATAATTTCGAACCAGAACTTTCATATTTGGATTCATCACTCCATCAGCCCTGTTGCTGCTGATTTTCAGTCTTGAGTAATTTGGCTACATTGGCATGCGTTTTTTCCCTGTTTCCCTTCACTAACATATATACATACATAAAAATACTATTTTATACATTTTAAAATTGATATTTTAGAAAATATCAATTTAATCAAGCGTAAAATATCAAACATAAAATTGATCTGTTATGTGTAGACACAACACTGGTTCATCACTTCAGGTAGGTGCTGAATGATTCATAGGTCAGTGTTTAATGAGTTAACAAACAAAAATCAAAAACCTCTGAATATGGTCAGGTACAAGGACTGGACTAAAAATTAGTTAAAAAGCAACCCGTGTTCAAACTGTGGCTTCTTGGGAGCAAAATAAAAAGAAATTAGGGGTGACTCGAGATTTTTGCACAATGTCGACATGATTTATTGCCGCTTGCGGTGTTTAATTCACGTGAATATATATTAGCCTTTTTTTTAGGTAATCAAACCTTTTGAAGAAGAAAGAATCCCGAGTTCATCTATGATTGTTGCCTCCTCTGGATGTATTTTTATGTTGGCAAGCTCATCAGAATGCACCAAACTGTTGCTCTAATGATCACGCTATCACTTTGATAGATTTCTTTTGTTTTTTGCATTGTGGGTCAAAGGTTTTCTAAATGAAAAATAACTGCAGACCTCTACACGCTCTACTGATGAGGGAATGGCAAACACACAGCCCACAATATTCTACAAAACAGCTTTTGGGTTAATTGTCCATGTACATTTGAGTCGCTGAAAAAAAATAAATGGCCATAATTCCTTAATGTTCAAAGCAATATCTTTGTTCACCCTCTCTAATTAAAGCTGAGTGTCTGGACTTGATTGTTTCTTTACAGGTGATTTTTTTTTTTTTTTCATCTCAAATTTTCCAAATTCAATGGTCACTAAGTGATGTCACTCACTGTCAAAAAACAATGACAAAGCATAACAAACAAAAACATATTTAAGAGACTGAGGGCGGAAAAAAGAGGTACTAAATCCATAAAACAATAACAACAAAGCCTTTAAGATAAGAGCGTCTCACACCCAAAGCTACTGGGAAAAGGACCACTCTCTGTTCTAGTGCCAAGTATCTCCCTCTGAGGCCAGACTTTATAGAGATGAATAAACCCTGCCAGCAAACTTCAGCGCTACACACACTGCACAGTATATCTCCCAGCACAAAGGAAAGAGACAAAGTAGTGCTGGTGCTGCAAAAGATAAAGAAAAAACAATTATCCTCTGAGCTTGTTTCAGCATTCGCATTTCACCATTAATGCTATTGCCTATTGATATTTTTCTCTTCTTCACACTTTCTTGTTTAGTCAAACGGATTCACATGGCAAAGAAAGCCTTGTTGCATTTCAGTCATGTGATGTTATTTTAATAGAAAGATTTACAATGGTTCACAGAGCTCCATTGGGAGAAGTAAGACATCTTTGTGTCAAAGCATTAAAAAACAGGAAAGTTCAAGCTGATAGGTAAAGGCTCTTAAGCTCAGGCAATCCCAGAAGACCCTTTTCTCAAAACTTTCCTCTTGAATGAACAATCAGTAACACATTAGTCATTGTTTTTTCACTCAAAGCAGAGACGCTGATCCTGTGAACTTTAACCCTCCTAGCCTCGTGTGGATGAAAGCCAGGAGCCTCGAATGTCATGGTCTGCAAGTACAACCTGAATAAACTATTTGCATTGTCATTTGCTCTCACAAAATAAGAAACCAGTAGCCCCTCCTGGACTAACTGGCAGAAAATTTTAAACTTACTGTGATCTAAGAGTTTCTTTTTACTTGAATATTAGACCAAAGATTAAAGCAGGTCACTGAAATCAGCAGAACAACAAAGAAACAACAAGGACATCCAAGACTTGTTGTGCAAAGTGTTAATGGTCCTGTGGCAAAAAGCAAAACTCTTCTGCATGGCTGCAGGTACCCAAAGCATGAACAGACCTTTAATATTACTTTTTATTTCATGGGTTTGTTGTAGTTACAGGATTTTGCCTCTAAAGTTTGATACGCTAGTGCAATGATTTAAAAGAAAGTGGAAAGAGATCTGCGATTGACTGTAAACTTGATCTGCCTTTGACTTGTTGACTAGTTTCAGTGTTTTATTAAGTTTGATTAAGCTGCTGCTTTTGTTAGGACACTGTGGTGCTAACATTATCCTATGTGGACTGGTATGTGCTACCCTTAAAATTGCTAATGCTCACTTAAGTGCGCTAGAGGAATTTGTTTAAAGTGCATGAACATTAACACCCTGTGCTACTACAACAGGAAGTGTCTTTGGCTTAAAATGGCAAAATTACTTTGACTGGCTGAAACACCAAGCTTTAAATCAGTTCCTAAGGAAACCAGGGGACGTGTCACACATCACTGCATCTGTATTTATTTAATATCTATGGGAACAAGCAAGGTGAATGCAGAAAAACATCCATATTCTGGATTTAAAGATTTTGAACAAATGAGAAATGATAAAAGCAATACTAACTTAAACACAATGTAGATTTGATGTCTTTTCGGCAATTAAGAGTCAAGACTATTGAACAATTAGGAACTGATTTCTATACTTTGTTCATGGCTTTGAGCAATTGGAAGGCAACAGTAAGTCAAAAAACCTCACAGTTATTTGACTTACTTTAAGTTATTTGAAAATTTTAAGCAGATGGGCTACAGCAGCAGAAGACCACACTGGGCAACATTTCTGTCAGCTAAGGACGGGAAACTGAGGCTACAATTCACTGTAGGTTACACAACACTGGACAATAGATGATTGGAAAGTGTTAATTTGTGCTGCAACGTTCAGATGGTAGGGTCAGAATATGTAGTAAACGAAATCAAAGCATACATCCATCCATCCTTATATCAGCAGTAGTATTGTTGCTGACTGTGTTCATCTCTTTATGACCACAGTGAACCCATCTTCTGACGGCTGCTTCTCCCAGGATAAAACACCGTGTCACAAAGCTCAAATCATCTCAAACTTCTTTATTGAACATGACAGAGAGTTTAGTGAACTCAAATGGCCTCCACAGTCACCAGATCTCACTCCAGTAGAGCACCTTTGGGATGTGATAAAGTGAGAAAGTCACATTATGGACGTGTCAGCCAACAAATCTGCAGGAACTTTGTGATACCATCATTTTAATATTGACAAAAATCTTTGAGGAATGTTTCCAGCACGTTGGTGGGCTTGTAGTGCCATGAAGAATTAAGGTAGTTCTGAGGTTTAAAGGGGGTGTAGGTTAGCACTGAAAAGGTTTAACTAACAAAAGGAAAGAATTGACACAGTTAAAAAGAGCTTTCCTTTGATGTGTCAGAATGTGTGTTGGATAAAGAGGTCTATCAGACCTGCAATGTCTATAATGATGGAAATGAAGACCATACTGCTCTAATTACATGTCTGTTAGGGAAACACTGTATTTGGTGTGTTGGTTGTCTGCGAGTGGCCACTGACTAATAACCTCCAACAGAGTTTTGGTCTACAGGCTTTAAAAAAGGCAAACGTCTGCTGAAACGAGGCTGACCACAGGCAACATAAAAACAGGCTTTGGGAGGATTTAAACATTTGTCATTTCTACAGCTCGACAATACTGTAATGGCAGAAGTCCAAGCAGTCTCTTTTTAATCTGCTATCATGAACCTTCTGATGAATTGTTGAATCCAAAATGCACTTTCTCAGCCAGCGTTTCCGGTTCCAGCAGAGCACCGTGGCTTCTGAGGCAATCTGCAGCGCTGAAATCGATCCCTTTGACAGACTGACGCATTGATGCTACTGTTGAAGTAAATACTTAAGGAGATTAAAATGAGCAATGTGCCAGCACTTCACTCTGTGCAACAGACCAAGAAAGGGAACCCCTATTGGTCAAATGTGAATGGTTGATTGAATGACTGATGGGAAGAGAAGACCCCAATCAGCACTTTCAGAGCCCAAGTCCAGAGGACACAACCCAGGACGCTTCTCATATCATTTATCTCTTTCCTGGGAGTCCGCCCTTCCTCTCACTGTACCTTTACCCTAAAAACAAAAGACACCATTTATTTCTCTACTGTACTTATTAAAGGACTATACAAGCTTTTCTGGCCAAAGCGTTTTCTGAGTTTATGACTCATAAGAATCTTGTCTTGATGCATGCTCAATCATCCAGACTGACTTCTTCAGTCTGAAGAAGTCCCTTGGATGAGTGACAAAACATTTCTCCCACTGAAAACGCTACGTCCAGATGAACACAATCAACATTTGGAGACTCATAAGAATCAATTTAGCTTTTTTTGTAAAATATCACTTTGATAATACTGCTGCAAGTTTGTTTTAAATACTGTGGACTGAATGAATGGAAGCGAATAGGAAAAAGCACTTTTGAGAAAAAACAGGATGTGCAGATATTTTTGTCATATAATGTGATTAGCTATTTGCGATAACGAGCAGTTGAACAGGTGTACCTAAAAAAGTGGCCAGTGAGCACACATTGTATTTCTTTCAAAAATAACATCAGTCCTCAGTTATACAAACCCTTGTGTGGCAGTGTAAAACTTTCCATACATTCTGTAGAAGTGGGGTTTATAAGAAGGAATTTATTCTACTCCTAGAAAGCCGTAACAAATAAAGTCATGATTAAATATGTCATTCATAAACTGAAGACACCCTTTATGGGATTACATCCCCTAGAACCAGCTTAAGGCACATTTCTTTCCATTTGATATTCGGAGAATTGATAAAATTAGATTTTCACCAGCATTCGGTGGTAGTTTACCTTTCACATAACACATCCTGTGTTTCAAAATGAAACTATAAAAAGGGAAAAGTCGGGCTTTGGTTTGTTTGTACCTCAGAATGCCTTGCAGCAATACACAATGAGTTCAGGGAAACAACAGAAAACGCTTCTGGTTGTTTTTCTTTGCTCTTTCCCCCATGAAAAGACAATTTGATTAAAGCTTTTTTTTATGACTAATATTTCACAACCATTTGAACCCTTCAAAGTCACATGTTATTTTTCATGAGATGGTAATTTACTACTATAATAAATTATAACACACGACATGAATGATTTGGAGACGTTGTTCTTGCGTCTCTTTTCCCTTTCATTAGTAATTCTCTTTCTTCTCTCTTTTTTTTTTTGCCCTGTGGAAGTCATGATAGAAGGAACGAAGCAGTCCTTTCAACTTATCTGAGTGTAAAGTTGAACATGAAATTAATTATTAACTTAGAGCTAAAGAATTTAGCTTATACTTCTGGTCCCTTTAGAATTTATAGCCTTACCAATCATCAACTCTTGCCTTCATTTTTCTCAGCTATCTCACAAAAGGGCTGAACTACCTTTTTCATCCTCTGAACACAGAGTTAATTATCGTAATGTGCGTGACGGGAAAGATTCGGTCCTCGTCAGCAATCTGTTTGGGCGGTGTCCCAGCCCATCCTGCAGGAGAGCAGAAAAAGCTCTGTGCTGATAGCAGAGACACAAAGGTTAGAACAAGTGTGGAGTAACCAAAGGTAACACAGAGCACAAGCACAAAAACTTGAATAGCTGACAAATCTTGATTACGTCCATTTACTAGCCCATGTTAACAAACGCGCTAAGATTTCAGCCTTTAGAGCAGGGGTGTCGAACTCCAGGCCTCGAGGGCCGGTGTCCTGCAGGTTTTAGATATCACCCTGGGTCAGCACACCTGAATCACATGATTAGTTCATTACCAGGCCTCTGGAGAACTTCAAGACATGTTGAGGAGGTAATTTAGCCTTTAAATAAGCTGTGTTGTATCAAGGACACATCTAAAACCTGCAGGACACCGGGACTCCAGGCCTGGAGTTCGACACCTGTGCTTTAGAGCATGAAAGACAATGCAGTAATCTCTCAGATGACTGGTTTAAAAGACAGATGATAATAGACTTCCTAATCTCAGATCACATTTTACAGTTACAAATCTTAAAAGAGAGTAGTGTGATTACAATTGAGGCATTTTTATCTATCATTTTGTTTCTTGCTCTGATGGCAATAACAAGGCCGAAACGTTACCGTGCTTGGTGGTATGGACTATTCAAGTTTTGTGATTGTACTGTCTTTGGGTACTTAGTGTTGGAGTTATATGATTTTGGTTTAGCACCATGTATTGAGAAGGCACATCCTTTTCAGAGGCTGATTTAGAAATTGTGTTTTTATTTTAACCAGAGAATTAATTATTGGTTAGGAACTAATGTGTATGTCACAGGCTGCTCCAGACAACAATAACAAGAGTACCCAAAATGCAGATCCCATGAGAGAATATTTAATACTGAGTAAATATTGAAAATATTTACTGAACACTAGGAGGGATCTGGGAAACTTAGGGGACACCAAGAGAAATCCTGGGAGCTGTGAGGGGGGGGGTTAATCCAGGTGAGTCTATTCCTGAAATCCCCTTGCCATTTCTTGCCTGACCAGAACCAGAGTGCTTACTTGGATCGTGGGGAATTTAAGGGGAGGAAGTCTGTCTTCTGGTTTGTTCTCAGGGGAGGAGGTGGGTGATGGAGGGTGAGCAGGAAGGCGGAGCAGTGAGGTGAGTGTTCCAAAGCAGACTTCCAGTGAAGCTGACCAGCCCGACGGAAGCAGGTGGGTTCTTCAGGTGAGGAAGGCACTTCTTCAGCCAGCAGGTATAGGTACTGGAGGCGGGGGATGAAAAATATATTAATACTACCAAGAGGTCATTTCACAAAGGAGCCTGCTTGGTACACTTAGGAGGCTGACTATTTGGCAGAAAACGGGAGCAGGATTGGTCCTTTTAAGCAGAGAGTAATGCGCTAATAGATGGCAGGTGAGCTAGTTGAAGAGCAGGGACTCTGGAATAGGACCTCCCAGGATGGATGCCTGCTGACCCATCCCGGGAGATCCTATTCCAGAGTTCCAGCTCCGACACGGAGAACATGAAAACACCAAACTAACCAGTGCTGGACAATGGCAATGTAAACACAATTAACCGCTGGTGTTTTGCCAAAAAGTGATCACTTGCCCAAAAAAACTGGATTTCTGATGTTTCCATGTGATTTTTATGTCTACTATCTCTAGACTTTTTACTTTTTTTACTTTGCCAAAAACTGATTCCAGCTTCTAACTTGTGACAGGAATGTTCTTTCTGGCTCTAAATGACTTGAGATCCTTCATGAGATATGTTTGACATACTTCTGACAGATTATAGGCCAACAATTATTTAAATTCCCGCAATCATTTTTGACATATACCCACCCGCAAATCAGAAGTGTCATTGCTTTATACAGGTTATTAAGTCTATCACAATGTTTTAAGGTACCTCAATGTATCTCAGCAGAAGCCCAAAACAGAAGTGCCGACCTGCTTTGTTGCTCTCTGTACAGATTATATAAGGACAGGATGCTTTACAGACAACAGATGGAACAGCTTCCCATTTTATGTACACGCACTGTGATGAACTTAAGCCTGCAGTAAATGAAAAATGGCTGTTACGGGACTTGTATTGGATTCACCATAAGGCCTCTCAACAAGACTCTGTTTTTACATAAAGCAGCATATGGCAGAGCTGATAAATGCGC
>VUQG01023103.1:0-11464 GCA_015106755.1 Etia nguti
GCCTCTGCTTTTCCCAGTAAGCTCCTGTGACCTGTCCGCGCGGTGCACGGAGAACCCCGGTAGTTGTATTGCGGAGTCCGGTACCTTGTCCGATAGCCAGGTTTCTGTTAGGCAGATCACGCAGCAGTCCCGCATCTCTCGCTGGAATGAGATCCGTGCCCGAAGCTCGCACAGCTTGTTCTCCAGAGACTGCACATTAGCCAGTAATAAACTGGGTAGTGGTGGTCTGTTAGTGCGCCGTCTCAGTCGAACCAGAACACCAGATCTTCTCCCTCTGCGTCGGCGTTTGCGGCTTCCGGGGGCCCAGAACAAAGGCGTCTCAGGTGAGATGAATGGGGGATCTGCAAACGGAGGATCCGTGTTGCAAAACTTGAACTCCAGAAAGTGACAAGAAAGTCCATCTCTTATGTTCAGTAAGGTTTGTCGGTCGTACACAAAGAGACATGTGCTACTTCTGAAAAAACAAAGGAAAAGTAAAATAAAACACAAAAACCAGCTGTTGCTTGGGGGAGCTCGCGACGAGGCTGCCATACTCGGCGCCATCTTGAATAACAAGTTATTAATCGTGTGAACTTATTTTGATTGATATTAAAGATATTAAAGAGTAAATGTTCAGCTTCCTTATGGCTCAAACAAGGTTAAATTCAATTCAGTTTTATTAATATAGTGCCATATCAAACAACAATATCAAGCACCTCAAGATCCCAACAATCAAATGACCCCCTGTGACAATGGGAAGGAAAAACTCCCTTTTAACAGGAAGAGACCTCTGGCAGAACCAAGCTCAGAAAGCGGCAGCCATCTGTGCCAAGTCAGTGGAACTAATGACTGAATGCAAAGTGGTGTATAAGCACAAGGATAGTGAGAAGACGTGGGTGAAGAAGAAACAATTCATTCATCATGGGAAGCCCCCAGCTTTCCTATTGCAGCGTGACTAAGGGAGAGTTCAGGATCACTCGATCTAGCTGTAAATATATGCTTTATCAAAAAGGAAAGTTCCAACTTAATTGAATTAATAGAGTGGATGTCTGTTTCCCAAATCGAAACTGGGAGCTGGTTCCACAGAAGAGGGGCATGAAGAGGCTGAAGTCTCTGCCTCCCGTTCTGCTTTTAAATATCCTAAGAACCCAAAGTAAGATAGCAGTCAGAGTGCAAAGAGCTCTATTGGGGTGATACGGTACTATAAGGTATTAAAGATAAGACGAGACCTGATTATTCAAGACCTTGCATTTGAAGAGAAGGATTTTAAATTTGATTCTGATTTTAACAGGCAGCCAATAAAGAGAAGCCAGTATGGGCGAAACGTGCTCTTTCTTTGCAGTCCCAGTCAGTTCTCTCAGTGCAGCATTTTTGATCAAATGAAGGCTTTTCAGGGTGCTTTTAGGACATCCTGATAATGGCGAATTACAGTAGTCTAGCCTAGGAGTGATAAATGCATGAACTAGTTTTGCAGCATTACTCTGAGACAGCAAGTTTCTAATTTTAGAAATATTGCAAAATTGCTAGAAAGCAGTCCTACATATTTGGTTAATATGCACATTGAAGGACATATCCTGGTCAAAAATGACTCCAAGATTCCTCACATTGTTAATGAAGGGGCAAGGTAATGCCATCCAGTAAGTATCTGCTTAGACATCATATTTCTAAGATTTTTAGCTTTGACAACAATAACCTCAGTTTTATTTGAGTTTAGAAGCACTGCCTAAGGGACAGAACCATATATAGAGCACAGAACCCTGTGGAACTCCATAATTACCCTTAGAGTGTGAAGAAGAAGCCGCAACTACAACATGCCCTTATCTTAGTAGTAATATTGTGGTCTACAGTATTGATCGCTGCACATGGTTATGTGGTAGTCCTACGCACAGCCTATCCTGCATTTATTTTTTAAAAATCTGAAAATTTGTATTATATCATTAGCAGCATTTAACATGACTATTAACTGACTACGATGAAAACATAAACTCAATAAGAAATCTGGAGCTGTAATTTATTTATCTCTTTTTAAAGATTATTTTTGGGGCTTTTTTAAAATCAATTTATTGCATAGTTGAGTGGAGAGAGCGAGGGGGGGGGGGCAACCACCAAAGGGCCACAGGTCAGACTCAAACCTGTGCATACGGTCACCCACTCCACTGACTGAGCTAAACCAGCACCCACTGTCCCTCAGAATCATCAGAATCAGAATATTTTTATTAATTCCTGAGGAAATTATGTGGTCACAGTTGCTCCAAGACAGGAAAAACAATAAACTAAAAGAAAAAATAAAATATATTACAGAGTTACAAAACATATCAAAATTGCTCTAGCAGATACAAAAAGCTCTAAGTATAAATATCCCACAATTTCTAAATATAGAAATTCTGAATAAAAAAAGACAACAGTAAATATTTTTTAAGTGTGGCAACTCATGTGTGATTCAAAAGTACTGCTCCTGTAATTATCCAAGAGTTCTTTCATTTTTTTGAGTTTGTGTTAGTCAGTGAATGTGTTTGTGTTTGACACAGGTCATCAGTCACTTAAGAAGAAATGACACCATAGCTCACAACTGAGCGACAACAAAACCCAAGTTAGCTAATTCCGAGCATTGCTTTCAATGCAGTCTGACCGCACATCAGTCAGCCTTCACATTAGCAAGTTGAAACTATTCAAAAAAACAATCCTTGTGGATCAAAATGAAAAGGGGGCAAATACACTAATACTTCTCCAAACCAATGTTTCATCACACAGTAATCCTTAAGGGTATTGTTAACTCAGCATAGCTTAAGCCAGTATGCCTGTGGCTCCACAGCCACAGGCATACTTGGCCTCTAGGATAACCAATCCCACGATTGGTTATCCCAGAGGCCAAGGCCACTGAGCCAGGGGCTAGAGCCTTGGTTGGTGCTGGGCAAGGTGACTCAGGCTAGGGTTAAAGGGTGGCTGATGTGGTCATGAGTGTCCATAGGGTGTGGAGAAAGGGAGTTGGAATTATTAGGATCAGGAAAACACTCTGATTGGGACATATGTGAGTCATATAGAAGAAAGGAGGGGCAAGAATGAATATACTTGGTGATATTAGGTAACTGTTTTAATTTTGTTTGTCTGAGTCAGTCATGGCCTCTCTGTGGCTCAATGTGGAGTCATTCTCAACATGTTTCAGCGCTGAAGTCCAGCTGTTTACCTGTAAGGCTTTCAGAGGGCTCTCTACATTATAAATGTGTCTTTCTTCAGCAGGTTGGGGTGTGGATGAACAGAGCATTGTGAGGGTTTTAGTACCAGCAATAGGGGATGTTATCAGAACTAGGTTTGTTGATGGCAGGGAATGCGTACTTTACATGTTTTGTGCTCTAGAATGAGAAATTGCCACACATACAGTAATAAAATTAGATTTAACCCTCTGGTGTTAAACATACGACCTGTAGGCCATAACTGGAACACCATCGGATGGCTTTGAAAAGTATGAAAAATTGCGATGAAGTCAGTAGTAATTCAAAATTTTCATTAAATTGAACCCCATGACTGCTACCAATACTGCACAGGAGCAGACTGGAATAGTTCAAATTACTTATAGATCTTCAGAAGTGGTTGGAATCACAAATAAATAGAATGCTATGTTTGTTAAGGACCATGAGATGATTTTTTTCCCCTGTAAAATTTAATGTACATAAAATATTGTTAAAATTGCACTTATTTTTCTAAAGCCATATCAGACTGTTTATCATTTGTTTTGTGAATTGATTTTTTTTTTTAGAACATACTTCTTCACACCATAGATAGTTTTACTAATTAAACTTATTTCTGGACACCTGGTTGAAAACCGCTGACCAACAGTAAAAAAAACTACAACAAAAATTGGTTCGTGAATGAGAGTGAAAACTTCTGTGGCCTGACATTTGTGTCTTTCCAAAACAAAAACTATGTGCAGTGTGGAAATAAAGAGAGTCATTGTTTCCCAACATTGTGAACTTGAGCGTCAAGTCCACATTAAAATGAAAAGTGTGAGAAATGTGTGGTGGATGTGGCATTGCGACGACACAATGCGTCCATTCTTTTCTGCGCTGAAGTGCAACATCCTTCCTTTTGTTTTTCTACCCCAGCCTGTTTTTTATGAATGAAGGTCTGACCTGAATAAAGCACCTGCAGCAGCAGCAGTACAGATGGGAATGAACAAGTGAATGAATGAATTGGAACACACACATGTCCATAAAACAGTTTGAGCATGAACACACAGGAAGTGGAAAGAACAATTAACTTTAATGTCACCTCCATATACATGACAACAACTACAGTAGGAACAGCCTCTTCTATAAGTGCCATTATTTTCAGTGTTGTGAGCACCAGAGAGGCTATCAGCTACTGTATTATGTATGTTAATGTCACCTGACTTAAAGTGGTATGTATGTGTGTGCTTCAGACTAGCATATGGTGCTTAACAAACTTATAAGACCATTTAATAGACCACCTAAATTAGCAGTATGTGTGTTTCTTTAATGGTAAATCGACCAGAAAGCACAAGCTCTTTAATACAAATTTTATTTTTAATGCTAAAATATAATTATTGTTATTATCCATGAATTTTCAAATTTACTGCCTTACAAAGGGCATATAAAAGCCCACATTATTAGGTTGAGCAGGTGAATGTCAGAGAAGTCCAGTGTGCCAGCTGAAATCTGGATATAAAAACATCAATTCAGTTCACTGAATTCAGTCATTTATAGTCTTTGACACATCTCTCTCATGTGCAAATGAAAATGTAATATTTTGCCATAATACTTTTTTTCTATGCGCTAGTGTTATTTTTATTTTATTTTTTTTACTAAACGTGTGGCTCACTTATAAATGCTGTTTGTAAAACGATGTAAATGTAATAAATGCCATCATTTATTAGAGTTACATGCTGCATTCACTGAAGTGTGAAGGCCAGTCCACGTGTACAAAATTAGTTGACTACTCTTTCATCTTTTTACCTCCACCTTTGTGTTTATTTGGTACACTTGGAGTTAGCTGCGGCACAGCAAGTATTTAATGTAAGAAATATGTAGTTTTATGTTGTCCAAAATATAGAGATGGATCATTATTATCACAGCGAGTCCAATTTTTTTATTTTTCAGAGAGGTTTTGGGGGAAATTGACACATTTTACTCTGTTTAATGCAGAGTACATAATTTCTTTCTCTTTTTTGTACAATATGTGGGATATGAGTACTGCCTCCAAAATTATATAATGTGCTTATGACCAGGAAACTTCCTAGGAAGTTGTTAAGGAAGCTGTCATAGACATGATTGCTTGTTTTTGTGAACCAGACTTGATTTCTCAACTGTGTTTCAGAAACTTGCTCACTGATCCCAGCTACGAAAGAATGCATTAGGGTGGTGTGTGCGGGATGATGCTCAAAAGCATCCAAGGGTAAATAAAGTGTAAACAGTAAACAGCAACTGGTTTCAGTCTTGTTCACGCAGCCAGAGCCACACTATGTTCTCTTGCGTTCTGAAGGGATTTGAACCAGCAATCACTGCTGTTTACATTCCTCAGTCTGTGTCTATCGCTCACAGACGCTGAGTCACCTACACATGGGAATGTCCTCAATTTGTGTGTATGTGTGGTCCAGGTACTACTTCGGTTGTGCAGCCCTAAATTCATTTACGCAGTCACATTATGGTAATGTGTATTCTAGGTTAAATTTGGACAAGTAAGGCTGAGAGTCAAGTAGGTCTCCAGGAAATTAACATAAGTCAGTAACATAAGCCCATTGTTCCTTCAGTGGGCTGGTTTCAGTCGTTATGCAAATGTACTGTTTATAAGATTGGGGAAACCTGCAGTCAGCTGAGACTGAAGAAGTCACTTGGATGAGTGACGAAACGTTTCTCCCACAATACGCTACGTCCAGATGAACAGAATCAACTTTTGGAGATTTACTTTCCTGGATGATTGAGAATGCATCAAGACATAAGTCAGTAAGGTGTGTGTGTGTACACGAAAGTCTGCATGTGCATGAGTCCATGCATATTAGTGTGTATGTGTGTTTTTCTTTCCTTCACCATACCGCAGTTAGCAAATTTCCCTGTGCGTGGGTGCCGCTATGTGTATACTGAACAGTTCTATGTGTGTGAGTCATTAATAACCAGACATGCATCGAGTGAGTCAGTCAGTCTGACAGCTGATATCGAGAGCCACAGGTTAGTGGCATCAACAGGGCTTTCCCTGATAGCCACACCTGGAAACAAGTGGAGTAAAGATATAAACAGGCCACCAACAGGAGAACTGAAAGTCGAGAAAGCAAAGAAAGTAGAAAGCCATATTTTCATCTTCTGGATGGGAAATGTAGATCTACTGGATGTTCCACTAGCTAAAAAATAGTACTGAGTTTTATTTCACACCAGTTATTTTGAAATGATTTGATATTTGATACGTATTTGTTTAGCAAACAAATTAGAAATAAATATGTTGAATGCTATGAATGCTAATTGGTCCACTACTCTGGTCCAGATTGAAATATCTCTGTAATTATTACATTTACTATCAAAACCCCCAACCTGCGGGCTTCAATATGTACAGCAAACCATGTATGGTTAATTTATCTTGTTATTTTGAATGTCCTTATTTTACCACTGTACACAGTCAGTTGACAAAAACTTGGTTGTTTATAAACAGAATATATATGTATGCAACAATGACACATACATTTATATTTATTCATCTTGCTTGGAAGCTAATTTAAAAGAGACAGTTAAGGGATACGGTACATGTATTGTTTTCTTTAGTAAAAAACTTAAGATTCCCATTGGAATACAAATTGTACCCTAATGGATTCCCATCTCAGCCGTTGATCTAAAATTTACCTAAAGGATAGGAACGCAGGAATGATGAACAAAAATGTACTTTTACATCAATTTTAACAGTACTTGTCATTCACGCAGTCCTGATGGTTGTAAAACACGGCTTTACCATACTGAAAATGTGCCTGTTAAGATTCATCGTTATAGTAAAATAAGAAGATTACACTATTACAAGATTACCTGAGGGTTTGACAATGAGATCCATGGTACCCAACACAAAATCTGGTTCAAGGCATTAAAGCGTGACAACTTGGATCTGAATGCAACTTTTGGTGTGGTTTGATCTCAGTTTAATATAAATGTTCTCCATTTGTTAGGAAATAGGGAATAGGGAATATTTCAGCCAGGGGAAAAGGATGCCGATACAACAGCACTGCTGATCATGTTGTGTGATCCATTTGCATGCACAAAGAAATAAAAGCATTACATTTTTGCAAATGCTTACACATAGGGTTGAAATAACAGGTCCTGTCACATCTTAAATGATTAGGTTTTTGTGACTTTTGGAAACAATATTCCATGCCAAATATGTGTGTGTGTGTGCCAGTGAGCAGATATTATTTATTTTATGGGTCTAATCAGTCTTCCACTTTTTTCCCAACAACTTGATCATTTTCATTTGCCACGCTCCTGTCATAGTTACACAACTCCTTTTTCTTATTTACTCTTTTCTCCCTTTTTTCTTTCTCAATCCTCCTTTCACCTTTTCTTTCTGCCTTCTTACCTTAAGATTGTTGGGGTTTCTCTCCTCTGTCGCTCTAAGAAACTCTCACTGATTTATCTTTTTTTTTCCTGATTTTTCAATCGTCCTCCCAACAGTTTTATTCTCCTCATATATCCATCTCCTTCACCATTCTGTCTGTGCCTAATCAGACACTGATAAAGAGAGATGGATAGAGAGAGTGGGTTTTCATCTAATCTGCCATCCCAGATTTTTCCATGACCCCAGTGCCAAAAGTGTGGACTGATTTAAAGGTTGCCAGCCCTGATCAGGTTTGGGCTGAAACCCCCCTTTTTCTCACAACTCATCGACCTCCAAGGACACACACTGACATACAACACAGTACAGGCAGGCGTAATTCATTGATGTGACATTACGAAGATGCTCACTGTTAAAGCGTACAC
The DNA here is from genome assembly GCA_015106755.1 of Etia nguti. Lineage (NCBI taxonomy): Eukaryota > Metazoa > Chordata > Actinopteri > Cichliformes > Cichlidae > Etia > Etia nguti. The sequence goes on from VUQG01023103.1 coordinate 7,944, forward strand.
ACCTGCCAACTTAAAACCTTCACACACTGAGCGCATCACGAAAAAGTGACACGATTTTCAGATGTGATTTTTTTTGAGTAATGTATATAAACATTGAAAACATTGTGATTTTGTGCAACCGACTCAAGCAACCGACTAAAACTGAGATTCTGGGTTCATCCAATTCTTAAGACAAGGCAGAAGCAGGGAGAATTTCACGTGTGTACATCTTCAGGATGTCAGAGGGGAGGTTTGAGCTCTTATGGCAGAATGAGCATTTTGAGCTACGAGCGCACTTGTTGCCAAATTCAGTAGTGGTGAGATCATTCATTGGTGAGATCTTTATTCGTGTGAGAAAAATTGAGCTTGATCTGAAAAAAATAATGCAGCAAATTTACCTGGAAAAATTATGGCGTTGATATCAACAGCTGCCTTAAGAATAGATTAGATTAGATTAGATTAGATAGAACTTTATTAATCCCTCGGGTGGGTTCCTCCGGGAAATTCGGTTTCCAATAGCACAACACCGACAGAAGTTACAGAATGTGAGCATAAATATACCATATATACACATATATAAATACAGAGACATATATAAATACCGAGTGTACAAAAGAGATAAAATAGAATAAATAGGAATAAGAATACAAGGGAATTGCACATTTCAAGTATTGTGAGTCTATTGCACCGTTGGATATTAACAAAGAGTATTGCACAGTGAAAAGGCACTACAGCTTAGTTGTTCCCCCCTCCTTTGTCCTCCTGTAGGCGAGTCTTAAAAAAAAATTTATCGCACAAAATATTTTAACGTATGTAGTGTATGCTGTAGGCCTTTTAAGTGACAACAATCAATACATTTTCTCTGTTAATTCTGTTTTATTGTGTCCATAACAGACTTTCTTCAGACAATAAGATTTATATAACACAAGGAGGAAAATTAGAGAAAAATTAGACGTGAGTTGCTGATAGGAAATCTCTTTTATTTAGATCTGTGACACTAAAGTATTTTTGCGCTGGTTCATTCTGTATTCATATCTTTTTACTATAATGATCATAGCATACTGTATGTATGTACGTTTATACATATATATACCCTATCTCCTCCTTAACAAGTGGGCCAGTCTGAAGGAAACATTGCACATATATCATCACACATACAGCATTGATTAATATCTATGTTTTTTTTGTTTTTTTAAGATTTATTATAAATCCCATTTTTTGTGTTATATTCATTTTCTCATCTCACTCTACATGTTAGATTCTCCATTTGTGTTTTTTCATGTGTCACGTCTTAATGTCTGCGACAGAATTTTGTTCCATCACCACTATAAATACAGAATGAAGACTTAGAAATGAAGTTCTTAGATTCATTACGGTAAAGCATCAGGACTGCATGAACCTGCAATCTTTAAATAATTCCCTGACAAAAAGTTCAAAAGAAAGAGCTGTACTCTGAGCACAGCAGCCCACCTGCAACATCTGACTGTGATTTCTATCCACCACCTAGTTTAGGGTACTCTGCAAACTTTTTGGTTACTCTGAAGGAATGATTCAAAATATATAAACAGTACCAATGATTTATCTCAGTCCACTAAGTAAAAACAAAAAAGAAAAAAGAAAGGGAGAAATCAAAATTCTACTATCATAAGAGGATCTAAAAATAGAACAGACTTGAATCAGATTATGTAAAATGATGCTATGATGACTTTTCAATCAGCACGGTGAAACCACTAAATAGATACTTTATGTTGTCATATGACTCACAAGTGCACTGTTTGTCATCACAGGCACGCATAGTAGTCCATGTAATTTCCAGGTGCAACAGGACAGTCCCTTCTCGTGAGCAAATACACACACACATACAAACACCCACACGCATGTGTGCACACACGGAGGACATGAGTTCCTTATCTGATTGCCATTGTGGTGGTAAGAAGTTTTATTTATTTATTTATTGTCCTACATTGTGAGGAAACACATTTCTGTTTGACTGAAGATGGGTTGTTGGTCACAAACAATGCATTTCATAACTGTGTCTCACTTAAATATAGTATAAATATAGTAAGTAATGTGATCTATGTAACAAGATTCTTATGTACCCTATATGCATACACAATAATCCAATCATGACTCGTTTTTTATTTACTGTGTGTAAAATTGTTGCGTGTTTTGATTATTTGCTGTGAAACAGGTAAAAAATTTGGGATATTTTGGAGCCGATGTGGGGCACCTTAGAAATGTGTTTTATGTGATTCATGAATTAGTTTTTCATACGTGGGTTTGCCTTTGATACGTGTAAATATCCTGATACTGGTTAAAAACATGTTATTCTGATGCATTACAAAGACTGATTACTCTCCTAATGTGAATAACGACAGCTGAACTTATATCATGGTGAGCTGGCATTTTTCAGGTGGCATCTAAAGTGATAGTACAATTATACAAAAGTCAGAAACTGTGAAGACAGTGAAGATTATTAAGTAAATTATTTAAAGTATAAGAACCAGTCACCCACGCAGTAACTTCTCAGGCAACATTATTGTTTAGTTGTCCTTAGTTCTGACTCTGGAAAAGGTTTTTTCATGCTTTTTTAAACAGAAGGGTCAAAAAAGGGTTTCTTGAGGTTTCTGAAGGTTTTATCAAAAGAACAAACCCTTTCATTGTCTACACCTATAACTACAACAACTGGTGACTGCAGCATATCTGGAACTTCTGGAAAATGTGGGGGTGTGGCATGTCCATCCTCAAAGCCCTGAGTCATTACTGATGTTTCTAACATTTCCTGGGACAAGAGAAAAAAAAATAACCTGCTTTGTGAACACCTACAGCTTTGTTTTGTTATTTCATTTTTCTTTTTAAATATCTAATTACATCTCTGCCAGTGTTGAAGTAAGAATTTATGTTACCGGCAGTTATTAGAAACACTCCTACCCCTCAATGTTTCTGGATGAGTTGAACATTAAAGTGTTGCTTAATGGGAAAAAAAGGAAAATAGCGTGATTAAACATGATAATTAGCAGCCTGAGAAAGTCACATACAGTAAATGGGCACAAGCATATGTATTTAAAGTGAATTATACTGTATCAATGAAACCAGTAGTTTGCCTGTTGCTTATGTGCATTCATAGGAGATGTGTGTTGTGTGTCCCGAGGGCCTCACCTGTCATCGCTCTGTGATTGGGTGTGATTTCTGGAAACAACCGGTGGCTAACTGTTTTGAATGTGTTTCTAATTTCAGGAGAGAAGCGAGAGATTTGATGGTGTGTGTGGGTGTGCATGAAACCCTTGAAGCATTTATGTCTGGGCCAGGAAGGTGTGTATGTATCATTTGTGTATCAGTACATTATGTACGTCTAAGTTTGCCTTATCTTTGTGCTTGATTGACCTGCACTCTGATTGGTTGGTGGAACATTAGCATGTTGACAAAATAAAAGGCAGTCAACCAGCCATTTCCTACAGGCCTGTCTGTTTTCAATTTATGTGTGTGTGTGTGTGTGTGTGTGTGTGTGTGTGTGTGTGTGTGTGTGTGTGTGTGTGTGTGTG
>VUQG01023104.1:0-34137 GCA_015106755.1 Etia nguti
AAGAGAATATGAAGAAAAGGATCCACAGAAGTGTCTTCCTGTGCTGCTCCTCACTGAAGACTCAGACAAAGAATATCTAGATGATCTCAGGAATGAATTAGAAGTTGCAGTTAACGTTAAACAAATCCAGTATGGCACCCTATGTTTCATTTTGTTGAGCTGCAGACGTTCCCATGATCCAGAGAGAAGATGCAAGGAGTCTCCTTTACAGAACGTGTCTGTCACTCATAAACTATCTGATCAAGAGAAGAGAAAGTTTTCAGGAAAACGGCAGGCACTCGAGGAACGATATGAACCTCAATTCATTCTGACATTTGTTTTGATGAGTGAAGGATTCAGTGAGGATTACGTTCAAAAGTTTGTGAAACATCTGCTCCAAGACATTGACCGTCACTCTGTTGTCACACGGCTCATTCACTATGTAGCATTGCTGAACACATATGTTCAAAACTCTTTCATCTCTCAATCGCACTGTGAAGCTTTGCTTGCCTTAACGATTCACTTGGAGAGGTTTCGCCAGTACGAGTTTGAGAGATCCCTCAGTGATCAGGCTAAACTAGTCTTCTTACACCTTCGAGATGACAAGACGCACATTGAATCAATCAGAATCATCCACCCACTTGTTGCAAAAGAAATTCTCCAACAACTTCTGGGACCCCAACAGACCCAAAGGAGTTTGGCAATGGATTTGCTCTGTGAGGGTGTGCTCTTTGAGCACAGATTTGGAAGGGATGAGTATCTCACATTTTTGAGACAACTTTTCATTCGGAGATCCAGGATAAGCAAAGGGGATGAATATGATAGCTTTTTCTCTCCTCTCATAGAGCATGTGTGTGAAAATGAGAAAAGCCCAGACAAAGCAATTGAGTTGCTCAAGGAAGCATTCGAGCGTTTCCATAATGATCCTTTCTTTGCACAACAACTTGCTCGTCTTCATTATACTTATGAAAAGTTTGAAGAGGCTAAACACTGGGCAGAGACAGCAGCTAAACAGCTACCCAACAACTCCTATATACTTGACACAAAGGGGCAGGTGTATAGGAAATGGTTCCAAGCAAAATGTAAAACAATCGAAAATGTACCAAAGACGGCGCAAAACACAGCAGATGCTGTGGAAACTGCACTGAGAGCACTTGAGTGTTTTCAAGAATGTGAGAGAGCAGCTGATGCTGATATGGAAAATGTCAACAGTTCAGGATTTTTTTCCGAAGTTGAGGTTGGGTGCAGCCTGCTCAAACTGATTTCTTCATTACAAGTGTTTGCGAACAGATCCAATGGCCATGCAGAATGTATGAAGTACCTGTTAACTGATTACATCCCAGAGGAAGTTGAAGATGTTTGGGAACCATTTCATAACCGTTTGAAAAAACTTCACAAGACAATGCAGGATGCATTGGAGTGGATTTCAGAGGACCTGAGTTACTTCCAGACAGACATTGGTGCAGATGAAGAAGAAACACCTGAAAGTCCTGAGGAGAAGATAAGCCATCCACTGACATGGCTGGCAAAAAAATCCGCTGAGTATGGAAAGTACTTCAGTGAAGCGTATTCCACTGCAGTCCTACAGCATGGTAAATCAATCCCAGCCAACCTCACTCCTTTCCAAAAACGCATGATCATCTATCATCTTGGTGGCGGCAATATAACATCCATCCTTTCCAAGCTAACTGATCAGAGGGATGCAGTAAAACTTCTAGAGCATATAATTTCTCTCTACCCCAGTAATCCATTAAAAGCCAAATTCGGTCAAAGGGACATTGTCAATTACATTGTGGCCCATATTTCTCTGAACTGTCTGTCACCGCAAACTCAAAAGGTAGCTAATTTGAAAGATCTACAAGCACTTTGTTGTCAGTTCCCATCTGATAAAAGGAAATGTTTGCCAAGTGCCTTGTTCTTGCTTACATTGCTATTCTGGCCAGAGGATGGCAACACAGAGCATGAGAAAGAAACCAAATATGAAATTGTTCAGTCCGCAGTTGAACACCTCGAAAAGGGTTACTGGAGCAAGATGAAAGACATTCCTCAGCGGAAGAGAAGGATTTATACCCATTTTTTTCTGGGCAATGGGAATGGATTGGATAAGTTTGTTCACAAGAAAAAGTTTGAAAGAATCACTAAGGGGTTCTCAGTGTCTGAGAAACGCATGAAGTGGTTTAGTGGTGAGGCATGGAAGATGCCAGAAATTGCCACAATGCTGAAGCGGGTTTCTGGGTGGACTGAAGATCGTGTGGTTTATCTTGAAGGTCCTAAGAAAAAGAAATTCAATATCCTGCCTCTGTATGTACCTTCAGTCCCTCATAGTAACGAAAACATCACCTTCTACCTGGGGTTCACCTTCAGAGGCCCTGTTGCCTGCAACATCCTTGTGAAAAAGTAGTTGGCTGTCAACTTGCCGATGTGTGGGCCTAGAATCCAGCTTACTCCAAAGGGAAAGAACAGGTTTTGGGTGATGATTGAAAAACACAAGCTTTAGACTGTTAGTCATTTGGTCAAAAAAACAAAACTTAAAAACATGATTATATTCGTAAATGTATTTAAGGGTACTTAAAAATACAACTGAACTTGCTTTGTTGTAACATTGGCCACACCTAGAAAGCACTTTTGTGTCATTTCAGCTTAAAATTGTTCTTTTTAAGTGTACTATACAAAGAACAAAATTGATATTTTTACTCTTAATTTACAAATTATTACAAATAATGATGCAAATGTATTCAATAACTCGTTAAATTTAATTTTTAGGGTCCTGGTTGTTTTTGAATTCCCCTATTTTCCTGTTTGTAATTCTAGTTTAGAAGGATTGCAGTTCATACTTGGATGACCATTTGTACACTGATTTTACAAGCTGGCTTATATATGTGTATGTAAGCAATCTTAAAGTGCAACCATTCAGAACCTAATCCAGTGAATGCATAGCAATATCAAAAGCTGTCAACTTCTGTTCCATTTCACATTATAAGTGTTCTTAAAATGTGTAAAGAAAAAGAAAAAAAATGAATACATTAAACTCTTTTTCCATTTATAATTTTCTGGTGTCGATTCTTTGACATTTCTTCTCAATTTGACATCTCCACTCCAGCTTAAACTAAAATGATGATTTAACATTGGAACAACTGTCAGCTTTTAATGCAGACTTAACTGGAAGATGAACTGCCATTTCATCAGAGGGTTTGGGACTGATAATTCATGAAGTATGTGAAAACTTTTAATTGTCTAATGCATGATATTGCGTAAATGCAAAAGTAAAATGAAGAACTGCACCTTTGAGGTAACTGTCTTAGTAAAAACAAAAAAGGGAAAGCTCTGCCAATGGTTAAGGAAAATAAAACCTCATTCCAAAGCCCAGGGTCTTTGTTGTACTTTTTGTTTCATCATGTGCCAAATTAAGGTGTTTAAGTTGGTGAAAGGTCTGGAGTAGTATTCAAGTAGGGGCATCATGCAGGATCTTTGTACGCTGTCAAGTAGGCGAATGGATGGTTCCAGAGTGTGTGGCATCAACTGTCAAACATGGAGCAGGAAGTGTGATGCTCTGGGGCTGTTTTGCTGGATCCACGGTCAGTGAGTTTTACAGAGTGAGAGGCACCCTGAACCAAAACTGCTACCACAACATTCTGCAGTGCCATGAAATACCCTCTGGTATGTGCCTAGCTGGTCAGGGGTTCATCCTACAGCAAGGTAATGACCCTAAACACAAGCCCAAGCTATGCCAGAACTACCTCAGGAAAAAAGAACAAGATTGTAAGCTTGAAAACATGGAGTGTCAGCACCGTCTCCAGACTTAAACCCCCATTGAGCTGGTTTGGGATGAACTGGACAGAAGAGTGAAAGCAAAGCAACCTACTACTTTGATGAGTCAAAAGTTTAGAATACATTTTGGTCTATAAATTGATTCCATGATTTCTTTTTTTAAACCACAATTGCTTATTTGTGCTATGCTTTCATTTCATAGTCCAATGAGACATTAAACTGCATAATTGTCAATAAAAAACTGGAAAAGTTGGGGTGTTCTAAAACTTTCGACCAGTAGTGTAATTAAATGTTAACTATTTAATGTTTAAGTTGCTACTACTTAAATGTAATAGATAATCCACAGATGTTAACTTTTATTTACAAAACTATTCTTTAGATAAAAATGCAAATTAGTAAATTCATGAGCATCTTTTTTTTTTTAAGATTTTGCATTTTCATGTGTGTCCTTATAATACATAAAAATAATAATAATGAACTGAATACATTATAAACTTTTTTTTCAGTTTCAGCTTTCTGGTGTCATTTCTTTGACAATGAAATCTACAGTTCTGCTCAAACTAAAATAATGATTTCACAGTGGAACAAATATCACCTTTAACACAGACTTAATGGGACAATGAACTGCCATTACATCACAGGCTTGATGATTCAGATAATTTGTGAAGTACAGAATATTCTTAAATTAGTCACATAGTCTGTGCATGTCAATCTGAAAATGAAAAGTGAAATGTTTCTCCAGCTGTTTCTTTTTAGTACCACTTACTTTTCAAGACTTTTGTTGTGCCCATTATATTATTCTAATTTAAATATTTCGTTTGTTTTCTATGTTTTATTGGGAATAAAATATGGTTTATGAGATTTGCAAATCATTGCATTTTGATTTTATACACATTTTATATAGTGTCCTAACTTGTTTGGAACTGGGGTTGTAACTGTCACTGCTCAGTAGTACAAATATAGAAATTAAATTAGGAGGTAAATTATTTTATGAAATATAATTCATGTTTTAATGTGGTTAAAACATGAATTATATTTCATAAAATAATTCATAAAATAATTTACCAACTGGTTTCTTTTTAATTAATCTAAACTATCTTTAAGTTTGTACTTGTACTTGATATTGTTTCTTTAATTCTCAACAAAACTTAGTGTTGCTGTTTTGATCACTTTTGTCCTAGTATGCTTGCCCTAGTTTTACCGTTAGCCTTCATATTGCTACCATGGATGTCTTTGCTAGGTTTTCGGAAAACATGTTTTTGCTATTAATGGTTAACCTAATTCACTGTAGACGTCTTAATTTAATGTGTCGCAACTTTACAACAGTGTTCATTTTGTGACACTGTGGATAATTTGATTAGAAGGAACAGATAACCGCTCGACACAGGGCTGGGACTGCTACATGTAGCTACATAAACTACTACGCACTCTACCACTGAATATTTTCATGAAGACAGCGCAAAGCTCATTTAAGGATCCTTAGACTGAGCAGTGCACGATGGGTCTGTTGTCTCACTTCACTGTAGCCGTGCTCCTCTTCGGATTTTCTTTATTAGCTTGTTTGTTCATGAACCGCTTCACCAGTGAAGCCCGACAGATTGGGTCAGTTCGGGATGAGCAACATGACATCACGGCACATGGAAGGCTTGTTTATAATCCAGCAAAGCCACAGAACAATTCAAGATCCCAGAAATGTAATATTTCCAGAGGCAGTGAATACGCCATGGCCCCAGAGAGTCGGTTTGACTGTGGCAGGGACAAACTGCTCAGCCAGAGCGAGTGTGAGGACAGAGGATGCTGCTACGCCCCCCTGCCTGACTCCGCAGGACCACCCTGGTGCTTTTATCCCCGTGTGTATCCTGGCTATAAAATGGGCCCCCTCACACCTACTCCTCGGGGTCAGGCTGCCACACTGACTCGTGCCAGCCCCTCCTACCTCCCCAAAGATATCTCCACTCTAAGACTAGATGTCATACAGGAGACAGCAGGCTGTTTTCACCTCACTGTAAGCATTCATCCCCAAACATGTGATCAAGAAAATACAGTCAAGAATAATATTTTAATTTTATTTTGCTTTATTTTTATGTTTGAAATAGTCCAACAAATCTATAGTATAAAAGGATGTTTGTCTTGAATGAACCTAGGAATTAATATTTATGCTGACTTTTCCAGTAATTTTCAAAGAAAATACACAAATAAGAGTCCCACCAGTAGGATAGGCACCACAGTTTGAGAAAAAAACTGAGTATTAGAGCCTCTATTATTTTACATACTTTGTTCATTTCAAAGAAAAAAAAAGTTACCAACATTTGTTTCCTATTAAGTTAAAGGACCCATCATCTCAGCGGTATGAAGTTCATCTCCCAGGCAGTGTTCCTCAGAGCAAAGCCAGTACACAGAGTGTCCTCTATACCACTGAATACCAGTCTGACCCATTTGGCTTTGTAGTGCGACGGAAATCCAACGGAAGGGTGATGTGAGTAGTTCAGTTCATTTTTAATGTATTGAGGATGCATTATGTAGTGAGTTTCATCATAGTGTCTGTCAGTAACTTACTCTTATTTAGTCAGCTTGTTCATATTTGCTCCATTATCAACCTGTTTGTGTCTTGCTTTTTCACCGTATCTACATGTAATTCAGTTTACACGTCACATTTTTATTTCTGTTTATTTTTATTATTCTGTGCTGATAGTTTTTTCATTTCACTTATATCACTGAATCCCTTTAATTTTTGTTTGTACACATGCTCTGCGTGTTTAGAGTGAACACCACAGTCGCTCCTCTGCTGTTTGCTGACCAGTACCTGCAGCTGTCTACCACACTGGCCTCTTCCTTTGTGTCTGGCCTTGGGGAACATTACACCTCTCTCCTCTTGGATCTGAACTGGACTTCCCTGACTCTCTGGAACAGAGACATGGCACCTCATGTGAGTCTATTGCAGTGGTTCAATAACAGTCATCAAACTAAAAGGTTAGGAACGCCCCCTACTGGACAGATACTCAAACGATTTGGACTATATGTCTGGCAGCAGGCATTCATATTAAACAGTCTGTTTTGAGATTTCTTTATGCTGTTGACACTGTCTTTCACTACAGGCTGATGCCAACCTCTATGGCTCCCACCCATTTTACATAGTACAGGAAGAGGATGGCTTAGCACATGGAGTTTTCCTTCTAAATAGCAATGCAATTGGTACTGAGCTCTCTGATCCAACATCCCACATTTTTTAATTCACTTTCCATAGAACAGATTCTAGCATCATTGACTCCCCAAATGTCTCTGTAGAGGTGATTCTGCAGCCGACCCCTGCTCTCACCTGGGTGTCCACCGGTGGAATCCTGGATCTCTACATTTTCTTGGGTCCTGACCCTCAAAGTGTTATACGACAGTACCTTCAGATCATTGGTATGCAGTATGAGTGTCTGGCTGACATTCACTAACACATCTCCATGCAGTAACAGCAATAGACATGTATACTTACCACAAGAGATGTGAAGTTTGAAAGTAGTAGATTTATAAAAGCATGTGAGTGTTTGTGCATTTGAACAAGTCCTGAGGCACCAGAAAAAAGAAGGAATGCATTTATGTGTTTCAGAGTTATCATTTGTCCCCAGGCTATCCTCAGATGCCTCCTTATTGGTCGCTGGGCTTTCACCTGTGCCGCTGGGGTTACACGACCACTAATACAACCCGAAAGGTTGCACAACGCATGCATGATGAAAACTTTCCCATGGTATGAAATTCATAGAAGATTCTCCCTCTGTGCATTTGCTTTATGCATTTGTTTAAGAAAGTATTCAAAATTTTATTTTTCATTCTAAAATTTGATTTTAGATTACTAACATTAACGATCCATGCGTAACAACAATAACTCTAATGACAGTTAAAAACTGAATTGAAGACAGTTTGTCCTCAGTTTTTCATGTTTTATGATTTTAATGTTTACTTTTTAAATTACTTGTATATAAGGTGGCTGATGTGCCAAACTGTGTAACTGAACAAAAATATCTTCAGAGGTCTTAGGCACTCACTGATTTTATGTGGCAGCTGGAGTCCTCATTAAACGACTTTGTTCCTGAGAATATTTAACTGTTTTCACCAACAGGATGTACAATGGAATGACCTGGATTACGCAAACAAGCGAAGGGTATTCACCTTTGACCCCTGGAGATTTGGGGATCTGCCAGAAATGGTGGAGGAGTTTCACAAGAGAGGCATGAAGTACATCCTTATTCTGGTGTGACATCTTTGTGTTTAACAGACCTGACAAACTGCTATATACATATATACATTTGCATTTGAAGTCAATGCAAACAAAATATTTTTTCTTGCTTTCACTGGAACTAAGAACAAGTATTAATCATATTCCTTCCAGTAGAGGGCAGCAAAAATGTCCTAACTTTTGACTGAGGCTTTTCGTTTATGTTTCAGGACCCAGGGATCAGCAGCACCAGCACCCCAGGAACTTACTTTCCCTTTGATGATGGACTTAAAAGAGATGTCTTTATCAAAAACGCTACAGGGCAAATCCTGATAGGGAAGGTGAGATAGGGGGGGGAGCAATATGTATGTAGCATTTTTTAATATGAAAATGTGGGGTTGTCATATTCTGTATACATAGGTTTGGCCAGGCCCAACAGCCTTTCCTGACTTCACGAACCCAGACACCAGACAATGGTGGGAAGACTGCATCAGAGATTTTCACTCTAATGTTCCTGTGGATGGTCTCTGGATTGTGAGTATCCGTGCATGGGACAGGGTTATAATTCACAAATAATTTGCATGACTTTTTGGACATGTGGAAATTTAATATGCACTATCAAATAAAAAATGCTTTCCATGTTTTTCTTTCTCCACACAGGATATGAACGAACCAGCCAGTTTTGTGCAGGGCTCAGTGGAGGGCTGTCCTGACAGTGACCTTGAGAACCCACCATACACACCAAGTAACACATTTAAAAGCACATAAACATTCTGGGTTTATGTTGTTGTTTGTTTTTAAGACCACGTGTTATTCTACAAAATTGAATGGCGTACACACAGGTGTGGTTGGAGGACAGTTGAACTCGGGAACCCTCTGTATGTCGGCTCGGCAGAAGATGTCATTTCACTACAACCTGCACAATCTTTACGGACTCACAGAAGCTTATGCAACACACAGGTTGGGCCAGGATGTGATTAGACACGGTTGCACAGTTAGTAGTTTTGTTGTGGATGAAAGAATGAGTAATACATTTACAGAAACACTTTGTAAAAATGATCATTTTATGCAACAGTCTTTTGACATGAAATGACAGAAGTCAAATGCTTTTACTACCTGGTCATACAGCTTCTCACTTCCTGTGATGTCCTGTCAGATTCAGGTTTTGAATTTGGGATAATAGTGCCCAGTGTTACAGATTATGTACATGTAGCTGTTCTTTGTGGTGTGTTTTTTATCCTGGGGTTCGTTGCCATCCTCAGTGCTCTGCTGAAGATACGGAGGAAGAGACCCTTTGTGCTGTCCCGCTCCTCTTTCCCCGGCATCGGACGCTTCTCTGGAGTGTGGACAGGAGATGTCAGGAGTGACTGGGAGCAGCTCAGATTCTCAATTCCTGGTGAGGAAATGTCATTTCTGAAAGGTCACATGAACTGGCTTTTTGAGATCCTCATCTCGTGCAGAATATTGACCCAAAACAGCAGAAGTGTAATGTTTTTTTTTTAAGTTGCCACAGCTTGACAGTGGATTGACTTAGATGGACCTTTTGCACCTGTCCCCTCCAGCGGTGCTGCAGTTCAGCCTGTTCGGGGTCCCTCTGGTGGGAGCGGACATATGTGGCTTTGGAGGCAACACCACTGAGGAGTTGTGCATTCGGTGGATGCAGCTTGGGGCCTTCTACCCATTTATGAGGAACCACAATGACAAGCCCAATGCTGTGAGACACGGACGCTGATACTGGTTATGTTTATAGTCTGTTAATTCAGATGCACGTGCAAACTGTTTAGTGACAGTAACTGTCAGGGGGGTTATATGATGAAGAAGAGGTTCATCCAGCATGTTTTTCTTTTCTCGGGTCATGTAGAGAGGTCCATCTGTTTCATCTATTATTGAATAGGAGTAACTCAATCTCTTCTCTGTGTGTGTGTGTTTGTCTTGTCCCTCAGCCTCAAGAGCCCTATGTGTTTGGGCAGCGGGCCCAGGCAGCCATGCGGAGTGCGCTGTACCTCCGTTACTCCCTACTGCCGTTCCTTTACACACTCTTCCACCATGCACACGCCTCTGCTGAAACTGTGGCCAGACCTCTATTCATGGAGTGCGTATCCTCTTCATAGATATTCTTCCCTTACTTTTTTTGGTACTCTATTGTAACGCATATACAAAGTCATTTAGGCCTTCACAGTTCACGTTTCATCTTTTTTTTCCCTCTTCCCTGTATGTCCATTGCTCTTAGGTTTCCCAATGACCCTAACAGTCGGACCATAGACAAACAGTTCCTGTGGGGGAGTTCACTTCTTATTAGTCCAGTTTTAGAGCAAGGGGCTGTAGAACTGGCTGCATACCTGCCCCCCGCCACTTGGTACAGCCTGCACAATGTGAGTCAGTCATATTCAGTCATCTCTTACAACACCACTGGGATGTATGAGCCACACAACAATAAATCATGTATGAATCATGTATGACCCATGCAGGGACGTGACATTAGTGTTTACTGGATTTATAACCTTATGTTGTGTTTTGGCCTCTCAAGGGTCAGCCTGTCTACAGTAAAGGGCAGTTCCTGCTCCTGCCAGCTCCTCTGGACACCATCAATGTTCATGTGAGGGAAGGACACATCATTCCCCAGCAGGTGGGTGTTTGTTTTGGGGAAAAAAAAGCAAATGTTTAAAGATCTTGGTTCTGTTTGGAGACAAAATTAACAGGTTTGTTGTAAAAACTGATTCAAAAAAGGGCTGATTATGTTATGCTTGAGTTCAGTATAAAACAAGCAACACACATCGTTTTTCATAGTTATTCATTCAGACATTGCAGTTTACCCTAATCATTATCAGCACATGACTTCACCCTGTGATGCTTTTCTTTATAAGCAATACAGCTCTTTGAAGGAATTATTTCGCTACGTGGGAGAAATCGCTTTTCATCCACAAAGTCTCTATGATCAAATGTTGACCCATTACTGTCACGACTTCCTAGGTGAGGTCTTAAAGTTCAAAACTAGCTGAGACACTTGGGAGAAAAGAGGATGTTTTGTAACTTAACATCATATTTTCTTTGATCTTCCCTTTTCTTGCGCAGGAGCCTGCTTTGACAACCACAGCCTCACGCAACAACCCTTTCTTCCTGACTGTGGCGCTGTCAGCGGGCGGCTGGGCCCGGGGCGACTTGTTTTGGGATGACGGGGAGAGTGTCGACACTTTTGAAATGCAAAATTATTGCTACGTTATCTTCACTGCTGGACAGGTAAGTAGAGATTATTTATATTTCCATATGGAAAGCAGCAGAGACTTTGCTATGCATTGTGATGCGCGACTGCTTGATGCAAAAAGTGTGAATGAGGGGCAGTGTTTCACACACATCTCTACCTTTACTTCAGTCTCAGGTTGTGAGTAACCCTCTGAAACTGAACAGGGCGATGGACAGTCTGGTGCTGGGAGGGCTGCAGGTTTTCGGGGTGCCTTCACCACCTTGCTACGTATTAGCAAATGGGGAGAAAGTCAGGGACTTTACATATCGCACTGATACCAAGGTGAGCTTTAAACCAGCAAGATATAAGCACCACTACTTCCATCATCACTTTACGTTTCTTTGCCTCAAATAAATGTTTGTCTTTCTCTTCCCCGTGTCTTCTCGTAGGTTTTAGCAGTGACTAGTCTGGCCTTACCCATGTCAGAAGTGTTTACGGTCCAGTGGGTTCTCTAATACACTGAATTTCATTTAAAAAAACCCACTCATTTCGTGCTCCGTACGCTTGCTGCGTCCCTTCTTCGAAATTGCCTGGAATTTGGATCAGCAGGTTTGTCAAAAAAGCCCCCCAAAAACCCAGGACATGATAATATCAAAGCACGGGAGCCACCGTGGTATATCTGGTTTGCAACTCCTAACTGCTACACTCAAAACGGCTTAATGCCTTGAAATGTATTTATTTTTTATAACAATTTTTAATTATTTGTATTTTTGAAAATGATTTTTGCACTTAGTTTTATGTGAAATACTGAAAAATATAATTCTAAAATTGTTTGTCTGCAGCACTTTGACTTGTGTAGCATTTACTATGATGAGATGTCACATTTACTCTGTCCTCTGAACAAACAGTTTGATAAAAGCCAACTGTGATGTAACTGACTCATAGCTGGATGAATCCTTGGATGAGGGTGATCATGCTCCCTCTGAGTAATTGCATGCCCCACTAGTGTATGCATTTGAATAAACTACTGCACACTTTGTATTCTGAGTGGTATGTATGTATGGTTGTATGATTTACATTAAGCATATTATTCAAGTGGGAAATAACCTAAAAAAATAATCAGGTTTGTAAAGGCAGCAGTGCTGGTGTGTGAAGAGCCTCTGACCAACTGCATTCAAGCCTTTGCCAGTGACCTTTAAAACGTCACTTATGATGAAAAAGCTCAGCTTTTTTATGATAGGCTGGGTCCGATGACGACTGCGGATGGTGTAAAATGTATTTTTATTTTCAAATGCTGTCATGCTCCAACTTTTCTTTCACTGTTTTGAATATGAAATCTTCACCCAGGCTTTTTTGGATAGAGAAACCCCTTTAAATTTCCGAAAGCAGCAATAAATTTGTGGATTGGTCTGGGAGCTGTGAAGTCAAGTAGGACGCAAACGATCGGGTAGTTGTAGGAAGTGCGACATGTGCGGGCTACAAGTTAAACCGCACGCGTTGTTAGTCCAGCGCTAGCTTTTACTTTGAAAATTCGAACCGGAAGTGTATTTTTTTTTCGCTGTAGAAACCGCAGCAGTCAGACATGTAGCGTGCCCTGTCGGAAAACAAGGATACAAACAGGACTTACAGTTAATAACAACAGAGCCGAATCTGGGAGAAAGGAGGCGAGACAGCGCAGGTACGTCCCGCTCGGCCCCTGCCTGCCCGGTGTGATGGCTGTCCGGTGTGGGCTGTAGACTCCTGCGGCGGGACTGACGGTGAGAGCTCAGCAGCTTTAGCCCCCCCTCCCCTCTCGCTCCGTTTCTCTACAATTTGCTTGTTATTCATTCATTTCTGCCGCTGGAACAGGTGTGTGCCAAACCACCGAGGAGGACGCTTTTCTCCGGTACGAGTCCGGAGTGTTTTTGTCTGCCGGCAACTTTTAAGTTGCGTGTAAACGCGGACGGCGTTAAAACACCAGTCAAGCAGTCGGATTTCGGCCATGGCTCAGCTGAGCTAAAGTAAAATATTTATGTCCAAGGTGCTACACAGTGAGGCTCAGGCCACAGAGCCACAGTAAATACTCATATGGGCCTGCGTGTAAATAGGCTGGTCCATCCTCGCCTCTGCTGTCAGGCGGATGCTGCCTGTCAGGACTGTATTGATAGCTGATGGACATCACGGCACGCCTCTGCTGCACAGGCTGCCCCACCACAGTCAGGGCAGGGATTAAACCACCCCCAGGCACCCTTTTATGTCCTCAGAAACGCGTTCAGCACATCTGATCCGTATAACCTGACTTAAATCGCACGCATCGTAATTAATTTAAGTTTACTCAAAGTGCTCCCTATGTGTGGGACCTGTTAGAGACGTGTTGCAGTTTGTGGTCTGTTTCTGCTGCAAAATGAGATGGATACATGTTATCACTTCATATTTAATAAAATAAAATTTAAAAAAGGTAAATTATTTTTTCAGTTCTATCCATTAAAGGGTTACTTGTATCTTTGTCCTTTTTGTACTGCAAGTTATCAACACCATATCTGAGACAACTTAATACTGATTTACACTTTAGGCATTTTAACACCAAAGAGCACACACGAGAGAACTATGCTGTGTTTTATAACTGTTTCCCATTGAGTCACCTGTAAAGTTTTATCATAACTCACTGACTTCAGAAGAATCTCGTTTTTCAGCCTTAATTTTTTTCCACCTGCCTCAGGCATTAATATACAGTGGTGATGAAAAAGGGGTGTTAAGTATTGGCTCCTTCATTCATATGTCACAATGTGACAACTTAATTAATGTAGCCCAGAGGTGAGAGTTTGAGATCGTGGAAGCTTGTGGCTTTCTACACTTCCAGCTCAGCTTCAGTCTTGCAAAGTTTCATGTTCACATTAAGAGTTTCTCTCTTTCTGGCAGGTGATCCGTTAAAAGTTTGCAACAAATGTGAAGGATTCTGTCTGTCACAGCGGGACTAGGCTGAGGCGAGGATGGTGTTTCAGTCCTGAGCATGTGAGCGGTTTGATAAAACTCTGAAAGGTCAGAGAGGAGAGGGAATGTGCGAGCACGCCAAGGCGTTGACAGCATAAAAGATGAAGGGGGAAGTAAAGAGTGTGAGGACGCTGTCCAGCCTGATTGAGAAACTGACCCGGTTCACCCTGTAATCGCACACAGACCAAAATAACTACTGCGCAGTTGTACAGTAGCAGGGATTTCACAAAAGTACTGAAAAAGAATCCTTTTTAAGGTCTAGCCCTCTTATTATTTGAATAACGGTCAGTTTGCATGTCTTATGTACATGGATCAGAGTATGCAGAAATAAAATTATTCTTTTTCTTCAGTTACTGCTGGATTAGTCTGAAGTTATTATGTATATTCACTCATAGGCCACTGTATTAGTTGTACTTTCCGAGTAGTGGTTAGGACCCCCTTTCCCCTTAAGAATTGCCTTCATTCTTTGTGGCACAGATTCAAAAAGGTGCTGGAAACATTCCTCAGAGATTTTAGTCTATATTGACATGACAGCATCACATAAATCTTTTTTGGCTCACATCCATAATGTAAATCTCCCATTCCACCACATCCCAAAGGTGCTCTGTTGGATTGAATCTGGTGACTGTGGAGGGCTGCCAAGACAATATCCCCTACACCACAACACCACCATCACGTGAACTGCGGATACAAGGCAAAATGGTTCCGTGCTTTCATCTTGTTTACCATTCAAATGTGGCAGCAGAAATTGAGACTCATCAGACCAGGCAACGTTTTCCAATATTCTGTTGTCCAGTGTTGGTGAGCCTGTGTGGACTGTAGCCTCAGCTTCCTGTTATTAGCTGATAGGAGCTGCACCAGGTGTGGACTTCTGCAGCCCATCTGTTTCAGTGTTTGAGGTGTTGTGGATTCATGGATGCTCTTCTGCAAACCTTTGTTTTAACAAGTGGTTATTTGATTTACTGTTGCTTTCTTAGAGCTTGGAGCAGTCTGGTCATTCTCCTCTGCCCTCTGACATCAAAGCATTTTTACCCAGACAACTGTCGCTCACTGGATATTTTCTCTTCTTTTTTTTTCAACCCTTCTCTGTAAACACTAGAGATGGTTGTGTGGGAAAATCCCAGCAGATCAGCAGTTTCTAAAATGCTCAGAGCGGCCCATCTGGCACCAACAACCATGCCACGTTCAAGGTCACGTAAATGAGGCTTTTTCTCTATTCTGATGCTCAGTTTGAACTTCAGCAGGCTATCTTGATCATGTCTGTGTGCCTGAATGCTGCCATGTGATTGGCTGATCAGAAAATTGTATTAACAAGCAGCTGAACCGTTGTACTTAATGAAATGGCAGGTGAGTGTACAATAGATTGCCTAACGACGGGCTCAGTAGCAGTCTAATCTTGTGCCAAATTTAACAAAATGTTAATGTGACATTTTTCCCCCTTTTTAAGATTTGAGAAAAAATCATTAATCTACTCATTTAAAAACAGTGATGAGCAAAACTAGCAAAATTTGACTAAGCCTAAGATTACTGACATCTGTAAGAAACCACAGACACTTTCTAATCCTAAAAAAAAAAAAAGTGGTCCTGCGCCGGATTTCGTGCCAGTAGTTTTCCTGTCTGGGGCCTGGCATCAGGAAGTGGGGTGGCTTCTTAATCAAGCAGAGGTAAACATGCCCTCTGAGGAAAAAGCAGGGAACATTCCTCAGATAGAGTGAGGAGTACATGCCGGGGTGTTCAGCCTGTAAGAGAACAAGGTTACACACTTGCATTGGATTCAAAGATACAGGCACAGCTAAGAGAAATGAAAGTTATCAATGCATTCTGCAGTTCTTTGATGTGAATGAAGAGAAGCTAAAGGCAAAAGTAAGGCTTTAATTAGTTTTCTTTGAGTCTGAAAAATAAGATCCCCTTTAAACCTTATCAGAGACGAAAGCCTTCAACAACACGCCGAAGCCGAAGCTTCAAAAGAGCCCTGTTACATCTAACTTAACATCACACAAAGCTTTCTTTCTAAAGCAGACACGTTAAACACTGCTGGTGTGACAAGCTGATCCCAATTCATTGCTGCCATTGATGTCATCTGCTGGCTACTGATAACTGCCCTGAATTTCACACAGATGGAGTAAAGTGTGTTTGCACACGTCTTTCTCTCCGTGTGTGTACACACAACGGCATATGTGTGTGCTGTTTGCAAAAGGTGGGACACCCTCGGCTACACAGTAGTACAGTATGCAGAAGGTGGTAATGTTTTTGTAAGCGCAGGTGCACGGCAGAGAAAATGTGGCACGGGGAAGTGCTGAACAAGTACGGCGGGGAGAGGGGATCCTTGTGGGGCTGGGCGTTGCAGTAAGGACACTGCAGTAAATACTAGCACACGTGTGACGGAGGATCAGTGCAGCTCTTAAACCAATTTGTGCTGCACCTTCTGTCAAATATTTACCTGAATGAAATTATAATTTTAATTTTTCTTTTATATCCTCCCCTTCATCTGATGACTTTTTCTACTCCCTAATCTCTCATATTCAGAGGATGGGCGCAGTGTCCTGGTGCCTGAGGAGATGTCTTTGGGTCGGCTCCTACGGCGTGCCTCCTCCAAGGCCTCCGACCTCCTGACCTTTAACCCCGGGGCGGGGGGCTCATCGTTACGCTCGGGACTGGATGGCGAGATTATCTTCTCCAAAAATAATGTTTGTGTGCACCCAGCGGAGCCCCTGCCTGGCCTGGCTGAGCACCACCCAGGTTAGACTGAACCAAGTGTTTCTTTAAGATTTACAGAGACTGGTGTTGAGGTTTTTAATCACTTGTCATTTCTAGTGCAGTAACAGTGACACCATCCATCACCAGCTTCCTTGGTGTGAAGGATTTTTATGTCCAGATTGGCTAATTTTTGATTACAAATGCAAATTTATATACAGGAAAAAGCAGGGTTGTTTTTTTTTTTTTTTTTAGGTGTTGCATCTTTTAACAGAAAGCCTTCTAAAACTGACTAAGCTAAATATGTTTTTGTACAGTGGCTGGCAGAGATCAAACCATTGGAACCTTAGAAAATTTTTCAACTGGACAGATAAAACAGAAGAAAATACATAAATGTGCTGCAAGTAGCCAAGACAGTAATACAGCTGTTTCTAGAGGACATGAAAAAGTGAAAATGGCTGAGACACTGCGCTTGTTAAGTGTTTTGTACCCTTTGAATTTGCTCAAGTCAGCTATTTCTCTCCAGCTGTTGCTTATACTTTTTTGCAGGGTATTAATGACTTTGCAGTGCATTTGTCTGTTTGATTGTGTTGTATTTGCAGTGCATACATTGTTAAACTGATTACACTGTATTACATTTTCTGTGTTTTATCTATTTGTAGCTGGGATTGAAGTGCTTTTTACACCTCTGTGCTGGCAGCCGCCACAACCCGGAGGTGTTAAACTTTGGGGGATGTGTGTTCATTCCAGTTTGTGAACGTGATATCTCTTTGCCGGTTTGGCATAACTGGTCAAAGTGCAAAGACGGTCAATGTGACATGCCTCGTTCTTTAGAACATGTTATTTGAGAAACTCCAGGAGATTACACTACTGTGCTAAAGTCTTGATTTACCCTTCGTTTCTATTCATTTTGCTAAAAAATAGGAAAGATGTGCTGCAATTGACTAAAATGTGTAAACATACACGGTAATACACAGTATATAAGGCAAACACAGTGTTGAAAGTCAATATTTGGTATCACGACACAGCTCTGTAGAAATCACTATGTTGGTGAAAAAAATTCACACTTGTCAAACTGTCTTATCTTTGGCATCTTTTGAAGATTCAACTAAACTTGTCTTTTATGTAGACACAAAATGGATTAATCCCTTGGGTTAGGTGCCGTTTTCTATGTTTGGGTAACTCTCAGGTCAGTGCTAAGTGGCTTAACAAACAAAAGTCTGGTGTAATTGAAAATATCCTTCAGAAAGCCTGGAGAGCTACTGCTCAAGACAGTTTTAAAAAATAAATGAAAGTCTGGCTCCTTAGAAGCAAAATATAAAGAAATGCGGGGTGCACAGCACTGTATGTGAATGCATAAAGCACAAACGGTCCGCTGGATTGAAGCATGAAGTCAACGGTCAAAGGTCAAGATCACTTTGACCTAATAAAACATGTTTTTGACCACAACTCAACAAACCACATGCCAGCGATGACAGAATTTCACATTTTTTAAAATGACGTTTTAAAAAAATACGGCAGGATATAAAAAGAGCAGTAAATTTAATTTAGTAAAAAGGCACTTGATTTAATATAAAACCTCACTGATACTGCTGCTAATGTATAATGAAAAGAGCACACTTTTGCTTTGAAATCAAGGTTAAAATAGCTGGAGTTATACTTCTAACTTCTATCTAAAAGGTAAGATTAAAGGGGGTCTAAACCATGTGACATTTATAGCTGTGTCAGATAAGCTGCTGTAAACTTTATTCAAGTTTTTATTGTACTGCCTCATAAATTCAAACAAGCACTGTTCCTCTGTTTTATGAAGCCTTTGGCCGTTAGTTGAATTGCTTTACCTTTGTCTACTTACCTTATTCATACGTGTGAGGACCGTACACGTCTGGTGGAATGGTTTTGAATATGTGTTGCCTTTTTTCCTGGCATATATGAGCAACACTTCCTCCGTCATCATCATCTCCTTACTCTGGATTTACGCGTTTGTTTTAAATTGGCCGCTATATATAAAATGCTTCACGAGCTCTTCTAACATTCCCAAATTACCTCCACCACAATTAGCCATAACACAATCAAGGTTTTGTTGCCCTCTGCAGGCTACCTCTGTGTCCACGTGGAGAAGGATGAGAGCCTGGGCACCACTCTGATCCTGACCTGGGTCCCCAACTCCCGCATCCAGAGGCAGGATGAAGAGGCGCTGCGATACATCACTCCGGAGAGCTCGCCTGTACGCAGGAACGCCCGCCGCAGAAGCAGAAGGTACAAGAACGTGTTACTTAAAATGTGTCTCTGGCTTGTTTATGTGGTGCTGATATCTCGATCAGCACCACACAGTAGCGGGAAGCAGTTTTCAGTTAAAGCATGAACCAAAATACTCTCAAGGAACTCAATTTACAAACATCCTTTCCAGACCTCACTCCCGTCCCCCAGCAGCCCAGGAGGAAGACGAGGATGAGGAGAGGAACATTACGAGCAGCACCTCCGCAGAGAGCCACAGCCTGGTGGTCGAGGCTGGAGCCGATCCGTCCTCACACCAGCAGCAGCTGTCCTCAGCTGGGGAGGAAGGCGACGAGGGCTCCTGTGAGCTATCGGATGAAGTGAGCCGGGACAGCACTATGGGTTCAGACTCGGACACCTTCTCCTCCCCCTTCTGCTTGTCCCCCGTTAGCGAGGCCCTCTGTGAAAGCAGCGGCTCTGTCTTCCTGGACAACGAAAGCAGGTCAGTGAGAGGGTTGAAAGTCACTTTGTTAATAATAGAATAGAATAAATTTATTGCCCACATTAGTGGAAAATTCGGCTCACCAAGTCACAAATCAGTTCATAAAAAAAACCTGACAATTATGAGCAAACGTTCATATGCACACACATACATAAAACTTCAATAAAATATAGAAATACATCACAGCATTTTATTATTCAGTTTACTAATTACATTTGGCACAAATGATCTTTTAAACAGCTTTTTACTAGCTAGAGGCAACTTATAACTTTGTCCTGGATAAAGACAATAATCTTTATTGTTAATTATACATGCGAGAGTTTAAACTGTTTAATTTTGTATGTTTTCTCCTTTCGAGGTTGAGGAAAAATTAAGCTTATTACTAAAATACGCTAATTGGTCAGGTCACTTTTTTTCCCTTGAAGTTGCAACAGCAGTCTCACTAAAATGTAACTTTATGTTACATTTGTTTCAACTTGATACAAGTCTGAACTTCACAAGACGGTCTGGACATGCATATGATTACATATGCTTATCCGTCGTGCATCTTTGACAGTTGGTTAGCTTTTTTTTGTAAAGTAGCAAAAATCAGGCGTGCTTTGTTTCTCTCTGCCACTGTTGTGGTCATGTCTGAATTAACCCATGTGGAACATTAACATAGAAATGACCTATTACCTGTTACTGTATAACTACAAAACCACCATGAGCGTTTGTTGCTTGTAGGTCCCGTCTCCTGTCTTTCTCCCCTCATCTCATTCCTGCTTCTGTCAGCATAGCTAGATGTTTCTGCCATTATCACTGCATTATTCCTAGCTTTGTGCATCGTGTTTGTTTCTCTGCAATCTTTCCTTGGGATTTTATATATATATATTTATAATATGTTTGTGTGTGTGTGTGTGTATATATATATATTTTAAAGAAATAAGTAGTTGTGCTACATTTTGTTAAAGTTAACATACACTGATTACTGTTCTGCCTAATGTTGGTAATGTTTGCTTTTTTTACATAATGTAAATTAAGTTATACTCAGAAATTTTAAGCACAATGCAACACTAAATCCTTCAGTGCGTGCAAACTCCAGAAAATGTCAGTTTTAAAATTATTTCCATTTAATTATTTATTTGATTTTTTTTTGAGGGATAGCTTTACTTAGCATTTTACATATTATTGCGTGTTTGCATTTGTTATCATAAAAAAAATGACACTGTGTGAAAACTACAGTAACTGACCTGTTGTTGTGCAGGTTCGGAAGTTTATTTAAAAAACAAACAAAAATAAAGGGCGAAGCTACACCGTTTACACTTCTGTTTCATACAGCAGGGCTCGTACACACATCTCTGTTAACTGGATAACACTTCTAACCCGTCACCAAACAAGAACAAACACATTCAAAGCCTGTTACGCACAATCTTAAGAAAACATAACCAAAAACTTTGGACAGCTTTTTTCAGACTGAGCCTGCCACGTGTTTAGGAACTAAATTATGGGTGTTATTTTGGGTTATTTTTGCTAAATACATTTAAAGATCATGGAAGTGTAGCGTGAGTAGATTGTGTTATAAATATTATGAGGTTGTGTGTGTTTCTGTTAAAAGGGAATGAGGCTAGATTAGTTGGCTGTTCCTACATTCCTAGAGATATTCTGTGGTACTCCAAAGTAAATTTATAGTACATATTTCATTCTATTTAATATCAGCTAAGTTAAGTTGCTCCATAAGGTCAAAATTATTGATTTCTTTCCCTTTTTTGTTGTGGCTTTGAATAACATAATGTTAAATTTTCCCTTACTGTAATTTTTTGTGTAATTTTTATTCACAAATGGTTTTTTTTAGTTGTCCTAAGCTACCAGAAGGTGGAGCCAAAAAGAAAAGAATTGATTGCATTTGAGCTGGTTTATGGTGTGAAGCCACAAGGTGGCTCACTGCACTATAACTAAATGTCCCGAGGGACCTGAAAGCAGGTAGATGACTTCAGCAGGGGGCATGAAATGTTATCAGGCTTCAAAATTTCAATTTGTATTTAAATTGGCCTTCGATCTAAACGTTGTGTAATGTCACAGAGGTCTTAAAATAAGTCCCCAAATCCTAAAAAACTAACAAAAATAAAGTAAGCCAAACCACAATCCTCCCACACACTGTTCTCTAGTCAGGGGAGCCATCTGTACAGTAATTGTGTTGCTGTTCAGACCTCGCAGTCGTGTGATTTTATGATTCCCTTCGCGGTTGTTTCCTCACGCAGCTATGTGGCCTGATATGTTGCCCAGAAATGTGCAAGCCTGTGTCAGTCCCCCCCCCCAAAAAAAGCGAGAGTGAGACAGTGTGACTTTAAGTGTTTTTAGCCACTTTTTCACGTTTGCTATAAGTGAAGTCAGTGTGTGACTTGGCATTGCTCTTTGCTTCACAGCTTCTAACCTTTACTCCGTTCCACTCTTCGTCCAAAACTCTGTGCCTCACTTGCTGTTGGTGTCTCTCCACAGCTCTCTGGCACTCGCATCCATCTTATCCTCTGCCTGGTTTTTTTTTTCCTCCTTCTTTTTCTTCTTCTTTTGGATTATCCTCTGTTCTCCATATCTGTCAGCTCCTCCCACTTTTTTCATTATTATTATTTCACATCTTTTGCTTTTGTATATTCTCTCCATTTTTCTCAGTTGTTGTATCGTTTAGTGTTGTCTACCTCTCAAATACTTCCCCCACCACCACCACCACCCCCTTTCCCCTTCCCCTTCCTAAAGTCTGTGTGAAGCCCTTTGATTCTCAGTGCTCCCAGGGTTGTTGTGCTGGGCTGAATGTCAGCTCTCTGGATTAGAGGACTGAAGAGAGCAGAGCAGCAGCCAAAACCCTGGAACCCACTCAATCTCTCTTTCTCTCTCTCTTGCTTTAATTGACACTGTTAAGGGGCCAGGAACTGGAAACATGTCACTTGGAATCATTCAAAGAGAAAGCTCTGCGTATGAGAGTGAGAGCGGATGAAAAGGGAGGGGGGGGGGGAGCAGAAAGAGGAGAGTGGTGGGAGAGGGCAAAAAAAAAAGGGAGAGAGAGAAATCTGCAGCAATCTCTGTTGAGCTTCTTAACAAGTTTCTTTAAAGTTTAATATTAGTTTATGATGCTGTCAATGCGTACTGCCTTCTCGGGGCTTTACTTTGTGGAATGTTTAGTATATGATTATGTCTAAGAACAGTGGTTTCCAGTGTTTTTTTGCTCCGTGACGCCTGAAAACGTTTGCAACCAATTGTTACGTATATTTGGTCTGGCAGTTGCGATTGTAGTTTTTCCTTGTTTTTCCAGTTTTTCCATGTTTAAATATTTTTTCAACTACCGAATTGTTATGTAAGGGAAAAAAAATCAGTAAACAGGATTTTTTTGCAGCAGAAATATTTTTTTCTTCTTTGCCTGTTGGGTTATAATCAAATTAAAATACATTTAACATGGACAAAAGAGTGTCCAGTGTGTAGAAGGTACCTGGGGGATTATTTCCAAAAAGGATAAGATGATGCTGAATGTTTTTTTTCCTTTTCTAAAACTTCAAATTGTACTGACCACGTTTCTGTGTGCCCACACCGCCCCCTTCGTCTGAGCCCTCCCTTAAACTCCCTGTTCTCTCCAGGGATTAGCTAGAGGACCTGGGAGTCTCTGTAGGCCTGTTCACTGCGTGGTGGTTCTCAGGGTGACCTGGCAGCACTTTCCCCCGGAGTGAAGCCTTATGTGTGTGGAGGGAAGCATTACACAGGGCCTCAGGGCAGTTTGATCTCACCCTGGCCTGGTGGGACATGATGGTTACAGCAGTCTCACTCAAGCAAAACAGCTTGTTTATATAATGTACACTGTGCAGAATTTATGGCGTGGCTGCTGCCTACTTTTGCTGCCTAATATAAATGAATAGAATCGGCTCTAAACACTGACAGATGTTGTTAATCACTTGTTGAGTTTACGCTTGAACGCAGCACAGTGAATGACCCATGCTCAGATTTCAGAAATCAAGTGCTTTTTCACTCTGACGTTTGTTGCTTTCCCACTTTTTTTTTTTGTCTTTGTGGCGAAATATACAAAAAGATTTTAATGCATGAGGCTTAAGTATGCAGGAAAGAGAGAAGGAAATGTCAGCTGTAAATGGGCTTATAGGCCTTCACAGTCACTTAAAAAAAAAAAAGGGGAACCACAGTTGTCCGTTAAAAGATCTCCTTCATAGTTCATATTGCCTAACTCTCTTACCAGAACTTTCTGCGCCTCTCTCCCCGTCTCGTAGTCTTCCACAGTCTGGTTTGTGGCATGATACATGAGACAGAGAGCAGTAAATCACTAGATAGCATAAGGAAACGGTGCAGCTTGGATTGATCAGCCTTGTTATTTTCCCATCTGCTAACAGGCAAATTATTAGCAAGACGTGATTGATTCGGGGCGTAAAAAGCTCAACCCGCCTCCCTCATGATCAAAGAAGCCAACGTGTCAGCTGATGCGAGCAGAGTGGAAAAAATTTATACATTTTTACAAATTCATATTTTACTAAATTTTCATCGTGAATGACCTCTTCTTGGTTGTATTTAAAAAAAAAAAAAGAAATTCTATTGTATATATATGTGTGTGTGTGATTTATAGCGAGTCATAATCAAGCAACTTAATTTACATGTGTGCTTCTCAAATGTCGCTAGGTTTAACGCATTTCTGTTTCTCAGCATTAGCAGGTCTGGAGACGTGTTTGAGAGTGCATTTTGGTCATTAGCTATGGTCCATTCTTGAGTGTGTGTGTGTGTCTAAATGTGTGTACGTTAGAGAGAACACACCAGCCAGCCCGCGGTTCAGCTGGTGTGTGGTTTGCTGCGGTGCGCAGTGCGTGTTTGTGTTGGCCACGTACATATTTTGGCGTTGTCACATGCATGTTTCTCTGCACACACGTGTGATTATAATGTGTGCGTTGTTGTGTGTCTCCTCGTGCAGCAGAGGAGCCCTCAGCTCAGGTTTCAGTGCCGGGAACAACATGCTTGCCATGGGGGAATGACAGGGGAAATTGGACAGCGGACAGTGTGATTTGTGTGTGTGTGCAGATTTCCTTGTGTGTTTGTGCATGTGTGTGTTTCTGTCCTCAGACGCCTCCATGCATTCCTCCTATTCTCAGCCTCTTGGTGAAAAACATATTGAGACATAAAACAACAGGGGAGAGCTGAGCCGAGGAGTGTCTCCACCAGTGGCCTCTGTCTACGTGATATTCACTGTCAATGCTTCACATTGAAAAAAATAACTTTCTATCTGAATGTGAGGTTAAAGAAGCAAAGACAGAGAAACTACATTTAAAGACTCCCTATTGTGATGTAAAGGGGAAAATACTTAAATTAAACAAAACCCCCAAATTCTGATTCCAAAATCTTTTTTTTTTAAATTTATTTGTTTTCCAGGGAGCTGTGTGAGGAATCCATGAACCACTCGGCCAGCTCTGCTTCAAGTTTGGACAGCCATGCCCCCTCTGAGAGCAGCAGCCAGTCGCAGGGCATGCGGTGGGAGGAGCAGCAGAAGCTCCTGGCTCTGGAGCAATTGTGTGGAGTTTTCAGGGTCGACCTGGGTCACATGAGGTCGCTGAGACTCTTCTTCAGGTCAGTCAGGGTGTGCAAAAGGTCGCAGGGAGGTCGCGAGGGGTCACTTTGCTGCGCTACTGTGCAATGTTCACTCTATCTCGCAGGCTCTTTGTTCACTGTGTGAGGTTCTTTATTACTACAGTAGTTATTGACTACTTACTTATCATTCACCATTGTGTTGTTGCAGCGACGAGGCCTGCACTAGTGGCCAGCTGGTGATAGCTAGCAGAGAGAGCCAATATAAGATCCTCCACTTTCATCATGCTGGCCTGGACAAGCTGGCTGAGGTGTTCCAGCAGTGGAAGTGCTGCAGAGAAACTCAGCTCAAAGACCAGGTCGGGTTACAGCCCAAATTCCCAGTTTGGCTTCTAGTTTTATTGGAAAAGGAAGGAATTTTTTAAAGCTTTTTTTTAAAAAACAGTTTTTATTCAATTCTTGGGTTCTTGCCAATTTGTTTTGTCCCTTTTGATCTCGCTTAACATCAGGTGTCAGATGAGAAATCTTGCATGCAGTTCTCTATCCAGAGGCCCACCCTGCCATCAGCCGAGACTCACCCAGAGGAGAGGCTTTATCGAAGGCTGGATGTCACCACTTGGCTACGTCACCTCAACCAGAATGGACAGGTGGAGGAGGAGTATAAGCTACGCAAGGTATGTATGCAGGTGTGAACACATGGAGGCTATTATAATTCTGAGGAATCAGTCTGAAGGTAATCAATCAGCTAATATGTTAAGCTCAATCATACCTATCCATACTGTGAGCATCACATTTTCTGGTAGCACATGTTTCGAAAAGTCATTTTGAAACTCAGCCCTACACTGTCTGAAGTTTCAGTTTGAATCAGCACTCCCAGGTTGTAAATGATGAGAGGAAAGGTCTTGGCCACTGTCCCCCTGTGACTCATTTCAGTCTTCTTTGATTGACTCAGTTTAAACTTTACCATATTGTTGAAAATGACTCAGAGGCTGTTAGACTCAGACCAAAACATTTCCTCAGTAAATGCACAAGTGCAGGAATTGCAAAAGAGGACTGTTTTTGCTGGACCTGCTGACAAAGCAGTGTTTGTTTTTTTGTTTGTTTTTTTCCCCTTAACATTACAGAAGTTTCAGTTTTGCAACATTTTGCAGCACTCATGAAATAATCCCAGTAAGGTGATAGTTGCATTGCAGGCTGTGTGGCACTGTCTGCATGCCTTGTTTGCATACAGTATGGTTTGCTCTCATAGCTATCAGTTTTGGCCCCTGGGTGCCCTCTGAACGCCGAGAACACACTCCCTCTGTGCTCACCTCTACGCTCTTTTTACCAGGCCATCTTTTTCGGTGGTATCGACCCATCCATTCGTGGTGAGGTGTGGCCCTTCCTGTTGCACTACTACAGCTATGACTCCTCTTCCCAAGAAAGGGAGGATTGGAGACTGCAAAAGCGTGCCCAGTACCATGACATCCAGCAGAGGAGGTATGTTTGTGGAAATACGGTGTTAACATCATGAAGTCTTTTTAAAAGTCTTAAAATTACAAACAAAAACAAAAAACTCGTATTGAGAGACATCCATATACCTCGCTCTCTGAAACAGCAGATAAACTATCACGTGGCTGCAGTGTCAGCTGCCAAATGCTCAGTCAGTCAAACATTAAACCATATGTGAGTCTATTGTGGCTTTTCATCGCAGGCGCTCAACAATCAATAGGCGCAATCAGGAAAGTGTTAAGGGGAGGTGCTGGGTGTGAAATAAAAGGTCTCTTGAGAAGAAACCATGTCAGTGCTTATCAGATCATACTGTCTTGTCAGATGGAAAAAATAAAACAAAAACAAAAAAACAGAACACAGCTTCGGTATGCAGGGGCAACCACACGCACACACGTCACACACACACGAGCACGTTCCCCAGTCTTCATTTGCCTCCAGCCTGCCATCAAAAAGGTTAAGTGTACACATATTTTCACACATTGTGCCCCTCTGTCTGTAATGAATATGATAATTGGACAGGTTTCATGTGTATGGCCTATTAACATTTTGAGTACTTGAGAAGGTCTTATTGAAGTCAGGTAATTAGAGTCCTTGTTCTGACTGTGATGTGGATTCCTGTAAAGAGCCTTTCAGTAGAGTCAGCCTCCGGGGCCACTAGTTGATCATTAGGAGCAAAGAGACATGTCTTTTCATTCTGTGTCACCCTCAGATGTGATAACTACCCGGCCGTAAATGGAAATGGGGCAGCGATAACAAGTGAAGCCAAACTAACCAGACTGACACTAGATTACTGCTGATATGTGAGCAGACAACAAGAAAATATGCGAAACTAGCAGAGGAATGTGAACATACATTAAGCATACCAATAGTTGTCCTTTGTGTTATCCCTATAATCTAAAATACATTTCCAGCTGTTGTCATCATTTTTTTTGTATTGTATTGTTTGCAGCTTTTATTACATATTAAATATTGAATAAGAAAATGTCCTCTGGCTAACTTGAAGATAAATTGTTTTCATTATTTAAAGATTATAAAAGCGCTTATAGTATACTATGTACTATAGTATACTATACTATAAATTAAAAGTTCTTGTAATCTTTTAAAGTGGTCTTGAGCAATAGCTCTCCAGGCTTTTCTGAAGGATTTTCAAAGGTTTTCTTTGGACATTTTTTGACCTTTTGGCTGCTTTTTCACTCATTTTTACTCCAGTCCTTGTACCTGATGATTTTTTTTAGGAGAATTTTTTTTTTGTTAAGCCACTGATCTCTGACTTATGAACCATTCAAGGATTTTAAAAAAAAGGCAACTAACTCAAGGGATGAATCAGTTTAGAGTCTACACATTACAGACAACCTGGCAAAGAACCAATTTTAAATTGTATCTTTAGGTTAACTATTTTTAAATTAAGACTGCGCAACCTTTAAAAGAAAATGGAGCATGTCCGTCCTCATGTTACAAATGACAAAACAATAAAAAAGAACACATTTAAGAGATCTTACCTATACTGCTACAATGAGAAGCCTTTGGCCTTTAATCATAGTCTAGTTACTGGACACCAAATATTCCAGTTGATAAAGCTTCTGAACTTTTATACTTACCATACATATGCCAAATTTAATTTGCTGTTTCTCAGTTGTGGCATGACAAGAATCATGTCAATCAGCATTTCTAGTCTAACCTGAATAACGTCCAGCGGATGATATCATCTGATCAAGGTTTCTTTTTAAAGCAGACAATGGTTTCATGGTTTCATGCTGGAAGAATGATTAAAAAAATATCAATGGCATCAAGATGAAAATTAATTATAGTTCATTATTGGTTTAAAAAGGCTGTTAAGAGCCAGGCTTTCTTGTAGTTTTTAAAGGGGTCTTGAGCAATAGTCTGATGGTTTTTCAAAGTTTTTCTTTGGACATTTATTTTTACTCATTATCAGTCCAGTCTTTGTATAGTATGTGACCATTTTCAGAGGAATGCTGTTTGTTAGTTAAGCCACTTAACAAAGACCTGTGAATCATTCAAGCATATAAAAGGCACCTAATTCAAGGGATGAACCAGTCTACACATAAAAGGCAACTTGGAAGAGAATCAATTTTAAATTGTATATTTAGGCACTTTTTTTTACTTGCAGCCTGCCACAAAAAAAAACAAAACACAATTTATTTCTTTATTTACAATTTAAAAAATATAAAGAGAGAGTTTGATCCACCATGAATTACCATCTGGAAAGAGTCTCAAAGTCTCAAACTGCATCCCACACACAGTGCAATGCAGTTGGTCATGGATTGGCCTCCCCAGATTCTGGAGGTCAACATTATTGAAGCAGCGTGGGACCATCTTAACAGAGAACAGAACAAAAGGCAACGAACATCCAAAGAAGAGCTTTGACTGTCTTTCAAGAAGCCTGGAGAAGTATTCCTGAAGACTACTTAAACGTAATACACAAAAACTTGCCTAAGAGATTTCAGGCTGTGTTGAATAAAGGTGGTCATACCAAATACTGACTTTCAAGCTTGTTAGACTCATACAAACTACAATTGTTTTTGCCTTATATCTTGTATTTCCATGTATGTTTGCATGTTTCAATAAATCGCTGCATCTATGTCTCATCGTTGCGAAATATATAGGTACCTCAAGACTTTTTTTCCCCCAAAAATTTTAAAAAGTCAGAAAAGTGACATAAAAATATATATTTTGCGCCATTCAATTATAACTATCTATTTTCTTATTGCCTAGGCTTATGAACTAAAAAGTGATAAAAATATTTCAAGTCAAAGAGAAGTAGAAGGGTCCAAGGACACAAACACAACACAACTGAAACTAAACAGTTGCGTGGCATTGCATCAGGTGTGCGCTCATTATTCCTGGTGGGGCTTCATGGAAAACAAACAGTGTTAATTAAATCCCCTCTGCTTGTTAGGACTTGAGTACATTAGTGCCACACTCAGAGTACATTGCTAATATAGTTGCTAACATCTACAGGGAAGGATAGGGGGAGTTTTATGGTTGTGGTATTATTCTCAGTGGAACACTTGATTGTAAAATACCCTGTCAGCCCACTGTTTACACACCCCTGGATTTTTTTTGTTCATTTCTAGCTAAGTGTTAGTGTTACACCTGAGTCACATTTTCAGCAACGATCACTTGATAACCCTTCATTTTGTGATCCTAATTACCAAGCATTTCCTAAGAGACTGTGCAGTCAAAAACTTTTTTTTAACTCACCGCTTTAACAGCTTTGTAAACTGCTGTTTATGTTTGCCTTTTCTTTCGCTTAATATTTCTGTTGCTTTCTGGTATTTATATGAATTTTTCTCAGGTTATCCATGAGCCCGGAGGAGCACAGTGAGTTCTGGAGAAAGGTCCAGTTCACGGTGGATAAAGACGTGGTGAGAACGGACCGCAGCAACCACTTCTTTAGAGGAGAGAACAACCCGAATGTGGAGATCATGAGGTCAGACCACCATCTTTTTCTTTTTTTTTTTTTCATCCACTTTAAATTTCTGTCTGACATTCGCTTTCTGTCACCTTCTCCCAGTCCAGCCTTATCGTTCCTCAGCTCAACGCACAGGCGTACCTATTCATTTCATATTCTGAACCCTGAGGGAGCCGCAAATGAGTTTCATGCTTTATTGACTCTGACTAAGCCGTCTGAGCACTTTTGATGCATACTCTGAGCTAATAGCTTTCCAAACGAGGAGCAAGAGGATTTAAATAGCATATTAGTTTAGTGACTCTCATCAAGGCTCCTGGTATTTGTCCTGGCATTATGTCTCATATTGTATCTGAGCTGGGGTGATACCAGCACTGCACATGTCCAGATAGAGAGCACTCATCTCATAAGTTAGCTCACAGCTATTACTGATATGTCAAATACACATTTGTCTGGGTCATTTAGTCTAAGCAGAGAGACCGGCACCCTCATATTGCAGTCTGCGTCGCCACAAATTCAGTCTTTGTTTTTGACTTAGCGCTCAAACAACAGAAAATATCTTTAGACTGTTTCCTTTGTTTATGCAGTACTAACTAAAGTATGAAAATGGCAAAGAAGTTTTCTCACAATTAGTAGCCATGCAAGAAAAAAGAAAAAACCCCTGAGAGTGTTTGGGTGGGACTATACATTTGGTTTGGCAGGACTGTGTAGAGGCTGTAATGGAGACTGTGAAAGGGGTTTATGTTTATGGTTCTACAGTGGCCACTTATAGCGCTTTTTTTAAGATGCTGAGATGTTATGACACCACTAAGATGTTCGTGGTTGTTGTCACCTCAGGCGGATTCTGCTCAACTATGCAGTGTTTAATCCTGACATGGGCTACTGCCAGGGCATGTCTGACCTGGTGGCCCCGCTGCTCACTGAGATCCAGGATGAAAGTGACACCTTCTGGTGCTTTGTCGGCCTCATGGAGAACACCATCTTCATCAGCTCCCCGCGGGACGAAGACATGGAGAGGCAGCTGGTAGGATGTTGCTCTGTGTGTCTTTTATGATTTGTACGAATGTCTGAGTTGATTCTGCAGAGACGCTTGATACCACACCTTTCTGACACTTCAGTTGTGGAAGTTGTCTCTAACAATTTCTGTAACTTATCAGACATTTATATCTATTTTCTTGACCAGATGCAAGTGGCTAGATTAAACTTTCTTTGTTCATTCTTCCAACAACTGTTTTAGTTTTCTGATGAATCACATTGTACAAAGCTACTTTGATCTATTCCCTTATTCATAAGTCATCACCACAGTTGTTGGTGCCTCATATTTGATGCCGAATGCCCTTCCTGATGCAACCCTCAAGGGATTTGTCTGTCCTCCTGGGATCTTTTGGTTGTTAGGTGAATGTGTAAACCACTATGCTATAGAGCCACTATGCAGTATAAAACTCTGACTCTGTGATGTCAATGAGAGCAGATATCCCTAATATGGTCATTGCAGCCACACAACCCCACAACCTGCTGTTCAAACTTTGAGTTTATGAAGGGCAGCCAATCATAAAGTTGGCTTAAATAGAAGGAGAAATGAGCTTAAACAGCTCTATGACCCTGCCTCCAGATGTACCTGCGGGAGCTGCTGCGCCTCATGCTGCCACGTTTCCACCAGCACCTGACCAGGCTCGGGGAGGACGGCCTCCAACTCCTCTTCTGCCATCGCTGGATCCTGCTCTGCTTTAAGAGAGAGTTCCCCGACACTGAGGCCCTGCGTATGTGGGAGGCGTGCTGGGCACACTACCAGGTCAGGTCAAAGTCCGAACGGCTCCTTTGCATACACAAGTTTGAAAGAAAAACTTTGGATATACGTGTTACTCCTTTAATGCTTCCCACTGCAGGCTTCTGTAATCCTGTCTTTAAAACCTGTAATTGCTCTTCAAGGGGTTTAATAGTTTTGTTTATTTTGGGGTTTTGATTCCCACAGATTACAGTGCCCTCTAAAAGCATATTAGCTTTAAAAAATTAATTATAAAAAGTTAAAAAAAAAACGTTTTTTTTAAAGAAAACGTCATTTGGCTTATCTTAAATCGATCTACCCAGTGCACATTTTTTCCACCCTTTCTGTCTTTTATCAAAGTTAGTCATGACTGTGTAGTAAGAAAGAGGTTAACACCGCTTCTCAAATATCAGCCTCACTGCTTCGTGCCATCTGCTCAAACTCTCTCCTAGATGTTCTGATCTGAAGCTGCAGGTGGTGATAGAAGAGATATGAGAGTGAAACCTTGGTTTAGACAGTTGAGTGTCACGTACCAGATGGGCTAAAAGCAAGAATTTCTGATTGATATCTGATTTTTTTCTGTGAAAGGGAAGAATCGCGTAATATTGGGTCACACAATATTTATCTCGACAGCTCTTGCTAAAAGAAATGTTTGGGGTTAGTCCAAAAATAGACGTATTTTCATGAAAAATGTTTTTCTTTTCTTAAAGAGCTTTCTTTATGATAAAAAGACAGGTAAAATGGGGAAGCGTGGGTATTCCACCAGGAGTTGAAAACAGATCTATAATAAAGGCATGGGGGAAGATATTTTAAAGACAGTGCCATGGACAACTGAACAAATACTATTGCACATTAATAGCTCAGTGTATACAGTAGATATAATAAAACCCTTATTTAATTTCGTGTTTCCCCTTAGTTTGTTTTTACATTATTCTTTATATTTATAGTTGTGGTCAGAAGTTTACGCTCATCATGGGCATGAAAATCATGGCAATTTAGGGGCTTTTAATGATTTATTTGAACCTTCCTTTTTCCAGGGTGGAATGACTGTACAGTATACATCTATACGTCCACACAGGGTCAAACAAACATACACTCACTTAAATCTTTTAATAAATATTTCTGAAGGTTCTACAATGTCTTTGAACTTGCCAAATCATATTAACTTTTCATTAGTGATCATGATTGACTACAGCTGGTAGTTTCTGGTAGACACCTCTCATTGGATTAACCAACACTCAGAACAATGAGAAGCTTCGAGGAACTCAGTGATCATCTAAGGAAGAGAATTGTAGATTTACACAAGTTACAGACAGTTATACGTAAGGACAAGTTATTCTGATGTGCCACCACTTTGATGGCGTATATTCCACAAAGTGGCTGGAATAATCCACTCAAATCAGCAGCTAGATGGTTGTAATGTGGACACAACTGGGTGTTTCAACAGGATAATTATCCCCAAAACACAAGAAAACTGGCTTTTAAATGGATAAACCAGGCTAACATTAAGCTTCTGGAGTGGCCTTTACAAAGCCTCGACCTCAACTCTATTAAAAATGTACCAGACCGTACCGGTACTTAAAACCCAGGTCTATGCCAGTAAACCAACCAATTTAAATGAATTCTGCCAGGAAGCGGGGTCAAATATTCAGCCATAATCATGCCAGAAAATTATGCCAGAAACTTGTTGATGGCTACTGTGATGGACCGAGTTGAAAAGCAGGAGGAGTCACAGGAATTATTTGAAAAATAGGGTTGCCATTTATTTAACCCAAAAATTATTTACAAAAGTAATAAATGTTGAGCTCATAAAAGAGGTCAAAGAAACAAAACTCAACTCAGGCAAAGACTGCAAACTTAACAACCCAAATGACTGCCCAAACAAACATAACTGACCTGCACATGAACTGACACACAGGGGTATATATAATGGCTGATCAGACCATTGTGACACACGAGGGGTAACTAAACAAAACACAATTGTAAACAAATAATGCAGTACAGTCTGGTTTGTTAATAAACTAAACACCAAAGAAGAAAATCAAAAACATTAAACCCTAAACTCAAATATTTAATTAAGTACAACTTTTGTTCTTAATTAAAGAAAACACACATTCTCCCCTTCAGCAGGAAGTGGTGGTGCGGTCCAATTATCCCTCTTTCCATTTAATGGTTTCAAACCCTGGCTACCATCTTTTGTCTGGCAACTCCCAGGGATGATGGCAGGTAAGTAATAAAAGAAACAAAGGTTAGTCATAAATCAAACAAAGTAATGAACTGGTATGCATACATAAGTAAACTAAATGTGCGCGCTTACAAATAGAACAAATGTATCCAAACCAATCAAAAAAGTTATTGGAAACTAAAGGGTGTTATTGTGTTCAACCAAAGAAATGAAAATACA
>VUQG01023109.1:0-12623 GCA_015106755.1 Etia nguti
AGGCCCCAGACATCCAGAGGCCCACAGGGTGCGAGAGCCCAAGGAGGACCATCGGAGGGGCAACCGTGCCACCCTCCTGGGAAGAGCTGAGGAGAGACCCAGACGTGGGGCCACCCAGCAGCCGCGGCCCAGAAGCCAGAGGGGGCTGCAGTGACGTGCCTGCAGACTCTGCCGATAAATGTTAATAATAGAACATCCTGTCCAATAATCTCCCAGACCTCTTTTAAGTACAAAGCTAGTAACACGTCAGTTAGTGCTATAAATTGTAAAAGTTGCCATCTTTGTATGTCCACAGACACCGGTTGGATATTAAACACTCACAACTCATTTGTTAGGTGCACCTTACCAATACTGTGCTTGACCCCTCCCCTTTTGCCTTCAGAACTGCCCTAAGTGCCAGAAATGGCATAGAGTCAACAACAAATTGGAAATATTCCTAAGAGATTCCACAGAGATGCTCTACTGGATTGAGATCTGGTCATTATAAAGGCCATTTCACTACAGTGAACCCACTGCCATGTTCACGTTCATGGCCTTTCAGCCAGATTGTTCTTAAAAGTGAGTAATTTACTGTCAGAGAGATTTGTCCTTGGATAAATAAAGGATTCATAAAATAGAAATTGTTGTTGGAGTTTTTGAGGGGGTTTTTAAGCATAGATTTTTAGTTATTTTTATTTTTTGCATGTTTACAGTGCTTTTACCGAATGATCATAAACTGTTCAGATTATACATATAAACATAAGGAAGGTGGAAAATAACACAATTTGTTTCTTTTCTTTCTTCTTCTCTTCCATAAATTGGC
Organism: Etia nguti; assembly: GCA_015106755.1. Taxonomy (NCBI): domain Eukaryota; kingdom Metazoa; phylum Chordata; class Actinopteri; order Cichliformes; family Cichlidae; genus Etia; species Etia nguti. Next base: position 803 of record VUQG01023109.1, read on the forward strand.
TTCCTCTTTTCTCGGATATCATGTGGATGAGCTTTATCTACTTGATTAATTCACCATGGTGGAGCTGTTCCACCCATCTGTTGTAATACTAATGCAAAACAATTCAGACATGTACAGCCTGGGGACAAGAAGATCTGTGACACATCCATGTAAAAAACCACTGTCAAAAGCAGTATTACCTTTAATAAGACGTAATTTTATTAGCTAACAAGCTAACAAGGTGTGTGTTTACTTATTAAATCATTTAAGGGTGTTGTAGCAACAGGCCATAGGGAATGCCTATGATTGGAAGAAGAGAAACATATCACTGCTTTGAATAATATCCTGCAAAGACACTTACATAATAAACCACAATTAGATACATATTTTGCAGAAGACAATAATTAACCAACCAAAGTAGTTTGTCTGTTTTTTGTTTGTTTTTTCTTGGTTTAAACTGTGATTGGGATGCTTGTACACATCATCTGTGAGTGTGGTCTATTGAACTGACCAAGGCTGATGATAAGTCTTATCAAAGCATTCCATTCCAGTCATGTATTTTGAACATTTCACATTGAATGTGTGGATAGAATATGTTTTCTCAGTGGATAACAATAGCCCTTTACAACTGCCTGTACTTAACGCTCAAGGAGAATGAAAGCAAGGCTTCAAGGTACACAAAGAGCAGTAGAGCTCAAATGGTGCTAGAATAGGACTATTTGTTACATGTGAACCTGGTAATAACCCAAACCTAGGAATTTAGACAAGTAGCATCTCTAAACTACGTATCATGCAGGGAAACAAGGCCTAACTCTTGAGTAAGACATCAGCATTTCCCAGAGGATGAAGGGAACATCCGATTTAATGACACAGGTCTCCAGCTCTAAGGACAGGCAATGTTCTGTTCCACAGAGAGATTCTCAACCTACTTGTTGGTTTCTTTGGACGAAACGAGCCTAAACACACCTTAAAGCTGTGAGTCTAAAAATCATGATACCTCTATCACCATACATTTATGAAGAATAACAAAATACATGCAGAAGTGATTTTTCTTATGTGATTATTCTTGTTTATTTATCGCATTAAACAAACATCAATAAACACTTCGATGCCCTTATGATTTAAAAATTTCATACAAGCATCAAAAATTCTTAACTCTGATTTTCTCTGAGATGTTAATTAAGTTGTTATCTTTACCAGCAGTTTTACAAATCTGTGTTCTGTGTTTAGAACCACAGACACACCTGTGTCATGGGTTTCCAACAATTTTCACATGATATTACAATTTTAACTAACTATAGGAGAGCTATTGTTATTTGAGTAATGACTGGTGCTGTGGACGAAGTATAATATATATAATATATATTAGACAGCACATTAAGTGACCCACCAGGGACACTAACTAGACCACTGTTACACTTGTTTAATCAGAATCACTTTTATTATACACAAACAAGGAAATTGTTGCAGTGTCATGGTGCAAAAAAAAACAGTGGTACAGAAATAGAATATATGGCATTTATATAATATATACATTTCTATAAAAATATTAAAAAGTAAATACACACAAAAGGAATATATACTAACTACCTTCAAAAATAGATACAATTAGAAAATAAGAAATATGTGAGAATATGAGCGAGGCTAGTTTTTATAGGTGAGTAAATAAGTGTGTTATTGTAACACATTAACTAAGCAGTGATCAGGGTGAGGGGGTGATGTTAAGTTGTCTGAGAGCCTGAGAAAATAAACTATTCTTATGTCAGGAGGTGTTTTGAGGTTCTGATGAGAGTGTCATGAACAGTTTAGGGGTTGGCGGCTATCTTACTTGCCAGTGTCCTAGAGGTGTACAGATCTTATATGGAAGGCAGATTGCAGCTAATTACCTTATCAGAGGAGCAAATGACACACTGCCTTTGTCCTTGGCAGGGGCAGCACCTCCACCTGAGATGAGCCCAATGAGAGCAGTATCATCTGCAAACTTCAGGAGTTTGATGGACTGGTGTCTGGTGGTGCAGGGTGGTACAGGAGGAAGAGCAGAGGAGAAACTACCACAGCCCTGAGGGAAACCAGTGCTGATGCGCTGATAGACATGCCTGCCCAAAGACTGCCTATCGCACTGTTTCCCCTTGGAGCTCTTGGACTCTCTGATCACTGTCTGCTTCACTTCATAACTAACTACAGACAGAAATCAAAAACTTCTAAACCCGAGATTAAAACTGTAAAGAAGGAGAAATTACAAGCCTGTTTTGACTGTACATTTTGGACTAACCTAAATTCACAGACACTTTGTGTGCAGACCTAGTCTTTTGCACATAAAATAATAACAAACCATGGTTCAGTCCAAATCTGAGGAAGCTGTGCCAGCCAAAGGAGGAGGCCTTCAGCAGCAGGGACCACGTCCTGTACAAGAAGGCCAGAAACAAGTTGAGCAAGGAGATTAAGTTAGCTAAGAGTCGCTACAGTGAGAAGTTAAAAAAACAGCTTCTGCGCCAACAACCCTGCATCTGTTTGGAGAGGCCTGCAGCACACTATCAGATACAGGAGTCCATTCCCCCACCCTGAAGTGAATCCCAGACTGGCTGACGACCTTAAGAACTTCTACTGCAGACTTGAAAGACAACCATTCACACCTCCAATCTGCTTACCCTCACCTCACACCGACACCTACACTTGCACCTCACAACTATACAAAACACTAGCACGAACTAACTAACCTGTTTCAAAACACTACACCATCACCCTGGTCCAAACAAAGTCCGCCATCACAGGATTAAATGACTGCAGGCCTGTTGCCCTGACATTTGTGATCATGAAACGCTTTGAGAGACAGGTGTTGAGCCACCTATAGGACATCACAGAGCCCTTGCTGGATCTCCTGCAGTTTGCTTACCAGGCAAACGGGTCAGCTGATGATACGGTCAATCTGGGACTACACTGCATCCTGCATCACCTTGACCAACCAGGGAAGTACACCAGGATCCTGTTCATGGACTTCAGCTCGGTCTTCAACACTGTCATCCCAGACATCCTTCACTGGATCCTCCACCAGCTTCCTGACGAACAGGCAGCCGCAGGTGAGGCTGAGGAGCATCACATCCCACACATAGATAATCAGCACGGGCCTTCCCCAGGGGTAGATTCTGCTCTTCTCCATCTACACTAATGACCGCACCTCAGGAGAACCATCTGTGAAACTCCTGAAGTTCAATGGATGACACCACTGTCATTGGTCTGATCGAGAACAATGTTGAGTCGGTGTTCCATGCACCAACAGGAGGTGGACCAGCTGGTCCAGTCAGAACAACCTGGAGCGAACCCAATTAAGACTGTGGAGATGGCAGTGGATCTAACTGGTACAATAAAAAGGCTATATTTTAATCATAAAAACACAATCCAACCTTGAGCTTTTTCACTAAGTGGTCATTATGGACTCTGTTATTTGAGTCATGTCATATAGTTCTCAGCTCAGTTTTGCTTCCCTGTCTCATTAGTCAGATTTAGTTCACCTGTGTTTCCTTGTGTGTTGGTAAAATCTTAAATGGTAAATGGACTAGTTCTTATATAGCACTTTTCTACTCTACTTGAGCACTCAAAGCACTTTACAGAACAACTTCTGAACTAAACGGGGTGGCTGTAGCTCAGGTGGTAGAGCGGGTCACCTCCTCACCGGAAGGTTGGTGGTTCGATCCCAGGCTCCTCCAGTCTACATGCCAAATATCCTTGGGCAAGATACTAACCCCATGTTGCCTACTGTTGGTGGTCAGAGGGCCCGGTGGCGCCAGTGTCCGGCGGCCTCGCCTCTGTCAGTGCGCCCTAGGGCAGCTGTGGCTACAATGTAACTTGCCATCACCAATGGGTGAATGACTGAATGTAGTGTAAAGCGCTTTGGGGTCCTTAGGGACTAAGTAAAGTGCTATACAAATACAGGCCATTTACCATTTTAAACAAATATCAATAGAATAGAGGTGACCTCTCAAGAAATCCTTAGTGTCATATAAGCGTTGTGTGAGAACCCAAGGTGTAGATGCAGAGGCAGGTAAGAGTTTACTAAAGTTGACTTCATTTAGCTAATATGAAAACCACATGAGGCAAAACAAAAAGCAAATGCAACTATAAACTCACTAGGGGACAAAGACGAGGAAACACACAGGGAGGCTGCTTAGGAGAAGCGGAGACACATGGAAACACAGCGAGAGCAAATAATGAGTAACAAGACAAGGGTATTAAACTCAACACAATGCACATGAGACCAGAGACTAACAACAAAACCGAGTCTGTGACTACGACATGCAGACTTGACACAGAAACTAGAAGAAGAACCAGAATATAAATACTAGGGGTGGGACTCGATTAAAAAAAATAATCTAATTGATTAGAGGCTTTCCAGTTAATTAATCTCGATTAATCTCATTTAATCGTACAAGAAAATTTGCCCCAAAGCTCAAATGTTTTTTCTAATTTTAAAAGGTTTTAGTGGGCGACAGAATAAATAATAGACATGGACATGAATGTTGTAAACTCCAGCTCTTTTCATTTATGGGAAAAAAGCATTTAATCTGCATTTCAATTCAAAACAGAGAAACAAAAATAATATCCCTGGCCAAAATTGGGCAGAGTTAAGAATAAAGTGTTATTTTAAGTACTTTAAGTACATTTTCAAAATGGTATTGTCTTTAAAAAATAATAATAATAATAGAAATTTCAACATAAAGTGCAGTTTTTCTTCTTAAAAAATAAGACAGAAACATAAAAAGATTATCTGACCAGCTTCACCTTTAAACTCTGAGTAATCTTAGCCAACATTATTTTGTACATTAGGCTAAAACAGTGTGATCATCGAACATTTTAGTGCACTACTAATTTGCCTCCGATCAGTCCTATAAACGCGCTTTCTTCTGATTCTTCGATTTTTGTAGCTGTGTGCATTTGTGTAATCTGTATACCAGGATATCATGCATTGACAAAAGTTCCCCTTTGCTTGGAATGCAAAGTGCGATTAAATGCGTTATTTTTTTTAACGCGTTATTTTTTCAAATTAATTAATCGCAATTAACGCGTTAAATTCCCTCCCCTAATAAATACAGACTACAAAAAATTTAATAAATGCTAAAGGAAACTATCACTCATATCAATATATACAAAGAGAGCCAAACAAAACATAAGAGATTCTCCAAAACTCAAGGAATCACAAAACCCAAAGTTTATAAAGAAATTAGGATTCCTGGGTTTTGAACTCTGGATTTTGACTGATTGTGCATGTTATTATTACCACCATCCCCTTTAGATGGATCATAACTTGTCATAGAGATATCAACATTCCTTAGTTCATACAACCAAGAAAATCTCAGTTTTCTGTGTAAGCCTTCTAACATGTGCGTCATTTTTTTTTATATATTAACTCAAGCAATAATCTTTTCCTAAATCTTACCCAGTAGTTTTGAGGTCTAAACCGGGGTGGCTGTAACTCAGAAGGTAGAAGGTAGAGCAGGTCGTCAACAAATAAGAAGGTTGGTGGTTTGATTCCTGGCTGCTCCATCAGCATGCCAAATATCCTTGGGCAAGATAATAACTCCAAGTTGCTCTCCAATTCATCCATTGGAGTACGAGTGTGTGAATGTTAGATAGAAAGCACTTTTGCATAGAAATAGTGCTTGTATGTATGGGTGAATGAGGCATGTTGTAAAAAGCACTTTGAGTGCTCTGGGAGAAGAAAAGCATAGAAATCCAGAAAAGTGCTATATAAGAATCAATCCATTTAAACGTAATTAAACAGCAAGTAAAAAACCACGTTAAGTTTAGGACCCCAGTGAAAAGTCAGATGTGTTTGTACTACTACCAACACAATCTTTTTCCCATATGTAATCTTTCATGAGAAAACTCTGGATTGATAATGTCAAGGTGTAACTAACCTTGAAGAAGGTCATGGTTGCGCCATCCTCTACCACTCCATATTCTATCTTTGTCTGCTTCGCCAGATCATCAGCAGAGTCGATAGGCGACTCCATCCTCTCCACAGTTAGGAAGGCTGCTAGGTTTGCCGTGTAGGAGGAGATAATGATGAGTGTGAAAAACCACCAGATTCCTCCTACAATTCTGGTGGAGAGGGCTTTCGGCATGAGCTCAGATCCTGAATGGAAGGAGCAGAGGAGCAGGTGAGGTTGAATACAGGATTAGGCTTGTGAGTGGGCAGAACCCAGACTGGGCCAGGTCTCTGCATCTGCTGCCTGGATCACACACTCAGACACAAACACAAAAATTGGACAGAGTGGGCAGCCACATGGTTGAATATTTCCCTTATGTATTCTCTTTAACTTTAGAATGTAAAAAAGATTTGAACTGACCTAGTTAAAACAATCAAATTAATAAATTCTTAATTTTCGTAGTAGTAGTAATTAATGTTTTAGACAAAACAAAACTCTTTACTCATATTACCCATCTCTGACAGGGCACTACTATAACAGGGTTTCATAAAATTGGATTGGACCACAAGGTAACAATGTGTCAAAAAGGTAAATGTTCCAATGTTCCAAAACAGTACAAGTAATAAATTAGTAAAATGTTATTTTGGCTCTTAAATGTCAAGGATTTACTGATTTCTTATTTCTTTAAGGTAAATGAAAAGCATTCTGAATACATTCTGTCTCATATACTGGCATTATGGAGGTGCAGAGGCTAACACTGTTAACTCATAGAAGACCTGAAGGTGGTGGCTGGAGAAAGGGAGTCCTCTGGCAACTCTGCTTTAGGGTGCAAGTACACTAGGGAAAACAGTGGTTGGAGACTGTGGCACCACTGGTGGACCACACAAAACCCACATATCATGTGGGACAGACTCTCAGACACAGACTGGGTCAGATCTAAATGGAGCAATTTTAAAATGTATACATTTATGAACAAGCAGAAGCAGCTAGTTCATTAAATCATTCTACCAAGAGCAATGCAACTTTGTGAATCAAAAATGAAGGTGCAAGTAATCTCCTAAATACAAGTAATCTCTGCTCATGTGTCATCCTAAAAACTAAAGCTAGGGTATAATACAAGATTTTATTCAGACAGTCGCTATATTTCATGAATCCAAAATCTATCAGTAACAGCTGACATGTATGATGAAGAAGAATACAAAACATTACTTACTGTCAGATTTCGAGGCAGTCATGTGTTAATGAAGATACTCTTACTGTGTCTACATGGCTCTGGATTTTTCTGCAGTAAATAACTGAATCTGAGATATGCAGTGGGCCTGCTGTCTAGCTACTCAAAGTTAGAAGCCTTGCTATGGGGGTGTCTCTGAAGAAACATCATGCCCACTGTTTGTTGGCTTTGCAATTTATGGTACAGCTGCTGTGATGGGGCAATGGAGAGAAGCAACCACATTCAAGAGTGGAAAGACCCGTCCTGATTGTCTTTTACTGCATCATTCACAGTTAGAACTTGAGGTCGATGTTGCTGTTGGTGCATTGTATCCTAACTTGGAAAACTAAATGATGGAGCAGATGAGTTGCTCTTCAGTGCAGACTGACTCCAAATGATTGCAACATATTGGCAATCTTTCTGCCATTTATAAATTAGATGAAGATTGTAGACCTTTGCCAATCTGTCTGAGAGTGATTGTAGTCATTCAACCAAGACAGTTTGCCTCCCACCAGGTGACCTGTTCAGTTACCTTGTGATGAAAAGTGGTCACCCAGAAGTTGAGGATGCTACACATTCAACCTATAGGTGACCAACTGGTTGCCGAAATTACTTTCAAATATTTCCATAGAGCAAAAAATAAATAAAAAAAATCTGTGTGATGATTCGCCTACCACTGTTTTTATGTGATGCACTGAGGCTGCCAACCAATTTTTCCTCTAGCATCATTTGGGGCCTTAAGGTGCCAGTATACCCACTGCATTGGTCGCTTCGTGCACCAGCACATCATCACTCAATGACTTCTACAGGAAGCAGCATTTCCTGAATGAAAGGTGATGATAGGCGAACGATATATTCATACGATACGATACGTTTTTCCACAAAGTCTCATGTTATCACACGGTTGCAACATCTCCCTCTGTATAATCTGTAAATCTCTGAACTTTTGTACTGATATGTCATAAAAAAAAGTACATCCATACAATTGTACACCTGTGTTTTCGACCTGGCTGCAGTGGCAGTGGCGCAACACACAAAGGTTACAAAAATACGACGTGCATGAAGTGACACCAAAAAGGTGGAAGACAAATGTAACAAATGTAACATCATTTTTGGCTCACGCTGCTATGTAGTGAACATAAAAATGGCTGCTGCTCCCATGACATGCACACAGTGGTACAAAATGGATAGATGCAACACTATGGTGCAAAATTCTTACAAAAGGTTCAAGAAGGTTCTTGATGAGGTACAAATAAGTATGCCCTGTGAAGAGTGCAATGGCAGTACAGTAAATGAACTGCTCAAATGGCAAGCCTCTAAAGGTACAAAAAGGTATCTTGATTTCAGAGAGTGCATTTTACGGAGAGTTACAGACACTGAATGCTCTCTTAATTCATCAGCCTTTCAGATTTGTAACTAATTACCAAAGTGAAATTGAATGTCAGCTTTTCCAAAAGATAAACTCTGCATAAAAACTATGCCTTCAGGTAACTGTCGTTGTGATTTGGTGCTATATAAATAACACTGAATTGAATTGAATAAAAATCTCAGTGGATTTACATCACTGTGATTCCACTGATTGTGGCAATTTCTATAAAGTATAGCTCTTGCTTAGCTGCTGTAAAGTTTGCACTGACTCGGCCCTAATACTTTTCTGTTTTCTTTTCTTTCTTCTTCTTCTCCTTCTAGACCACTTTTGACACTATAACTCACTTTATACACAACTTAAAGTGTTGGCGGGGTCTTTTTTTTATTAAGTATTGTCCAGATTGTATGCAGAGGATGAATGAATGTATATGTGGGGGTAGAGTGGGAGTGAGGGAGGTTTGTTGCCTATATGAGGAAGGTGGGTCTGAGTTATAGCAGGACTATTTTATTTAAATGGCTTAAGCAAATGTGGGATTTTTCACATTCACTCAGAGAGAAAGCTCTTAGAGTTGGAGAGATAGAAATTTAAGAACTCTGTATGCCACTCCCTCTGTGAGAGCCTCGATCCACATATTAACTTCTCATCAAGCTTTCTTTCTTTCTCACAGTCCCCTGAGTGAGCTGTCTAGTAGAGAGGGAGTATGCAGTGAAAGACATGGCAGCCAACTGCAGCTTGAACCTGGTGTTATGGATATTGCAATGGCGTGTGCACGAGGTGGTTCATGCCTACCAATGTTCTTTCATAGCCCAGTGCCTCCACAACTAAATCGCATTTTTGATAATATTCTATGGAAACATACATTCTCTCAAAATACGAAATGGTATGATGTAAAACAAAGCTAGAAAAACTATTTGGACATATGGAAGACAGGATTGTATTGGAAGTTGTGTTTGTTTTTTTAATCTTTAACGAGAGTGTTAGTTGGAGACTTTCATTTGCACTCACTGGTTTGGTAGAATTTAAAACCACTACTGTTTGTAAGGTGCAGGAAATATGGTTTATGTTAATACACATTTTCATGGAGTTAAAAAATAATGTGAGAAGTCCTTCCCTATCTATTAAAAGGAGCGACAATGGCAGGAATACAAGAAATATACAACAAATATGTTCTGAATAAAGAACTGTAATTCCTGAGAAAATACAGTAATTGTAAAATGTCCCTAAAATATTGTTATGTTAGCGTGCAGTCTTTAGCTAAAGTTTAAAATTGTATAAAAAGTGATTTGTGACTTGAACGCAGAGGGGCTCCCTAAATGAATAAATGACAAAATACCTTAATTATACAATTAATGTGTAAAATCAGTTTATGTTAATATCCAACTGTTAGAAACAAAACAATAAATGTAGTGTCCATGCTATCATCAAAATTGGTATATTATTAGGTATATTCAACCATGGCAATAAAGTCACCCAGTAGGGCAAGCAGCCACACATTTTGTCCATTTTTAAAACCACAACTCAACATGAATGAGAACAAACACACATTCATCAGTGCTGGTAACAATACAATGTTTGTTCTGTGTGGGACCCATGACCAGCAATCAGATGCAGGTTCAAAAGTGAAACATATTACCAGGTTTGGACTTTTTATACTTTTGCACCAGAACAGAAAACAGTGGGCGACCTTCAGAGAGGTGAGCGGAGACCAAACAGAGCCTGGTTGGGGCTGACTGTCATGTACCCAAGGTAACGTCATGACCAAACAGCACGTCCCACAGTTTTCTGGGGGGTTAGGCAAGCCGCCCGGCAGGGGAGCCTCTCTACAGTGTAGACCAGCATACTGTTATGTAGCTACTGTGTGTTTGTTGAGACTAGTCCCACAGTCTTCTGGCTCCACATCTTCTCAACATGTTGTCTCTCTGTCATCTCTTCTGCTGACTTTTTAGTAAACACTAAACTACAATTCACGCTACAATACAGACATTTACTGAACTCTTTTTCAGATGCTAAAAATGCATGCTGAATTCTTATCAGATATTTTCATTTGTTTTGTTGGGGTAAGGTTATGAAAACATCTGTAATTTTATTTACTTATTCAAAGTCATTTGAATAGTTATGAATCAAATAGGGATCTATATAAGGGTTACAAGCTAATCTGAAGATATTAGTAAGCATGTTCTATAAGTAAGTCATAGCATCCCACTAGCTTTGAGAAACACATGCTATATAAATGCCAAGCCATTCAATTCTAGAGTGATTTAGTGATGCAGATAGTTTTGCCTTGTCCATGTTCTGAGACCTGTACATTTCATCTGAAAAGTATTCACAGTGCTTCACCTGATCCATCTTTGTTTCATGTTAATTTTTCCAAAATTGATTAAATTAATTATTGACCCCAAAATTCTAATCACAATACTCCATAGTGACAAAGTGAAAAAAAGTTTTCTTGAAAACCTTTCACATTCTTAAAAATAAAGAAAACAAAAATATAACATGTATAAAACTTTTCCCACCTTTTGCATGACACTCAAAATTGAGCTCAGCTGCATTCTGTTTCCAGTGATCATCTGTCAGATGTTTCTACAACTTGAGTGGAATTCACGTGTGGTAAATTCAGTTGATTGGACATGATTTAGAAAGGTATGTCAGAGCACAAACCAAGCCACGAAGTCCAAGGAACTGCCTGTAGACCTCTCAGACATGGTTATATGGAGGCACAGATCTGGGGAAGGGTATAGAACAATTTGTACAGCATGAATGTCGCAATGAGCAGAGTGGCCTCCATCATCTGTAAATGGAATAAGTTCCTAGAGCTTGCCACCTGGACAATCTGAGTGATTGGGGTGACGAAGAGCGTAATGGTCTCTGGGACAGAGCTCCAGCATTGCTCTTTGGAAAGAGGAGAACCTTCCAGAAGGACAACCACTTCTGCAGCTCTCCACAAATCACATCTGTACGATAGAGCTGCCAGATGAAAGCCAAGCCTCAGTAAAATAGTTTTTTCAACTTTTTATAACTTTTTAAGAGTTATACGCAACCATTTTTTTTCACTTTGTGATTACGGGGTGTAAAAAAGAATTTTGAGGTGAAAAATGAGTCTAATCCATTAGTTTAGATTAGTTACAGGAAAAAAGCTGCAACAGGATCAAATGTGTAACAAGTAAACGATTTGACTACTTTCTGGCCCCTTGAGCCGACTGATGTTGTGATTTGGCGCTGTATAAATAAAACTGAACTGAATTGGATACACTGTATCTCCAAAAGTTGATTCTGTTCATCTGGACGTAGCGTTTTGTGGGAGAAACGTTTCGTCACTCATCCAAGTGACTTCTTCAGTCT
>VUQG01023110.1:0-19793 GCA_015106755.1 Etia nguti
CTGAGTGTGTGGGTTCTCCACCCACTGTTACTCACAACGTGGCTTCCCACAGGAAACGCTGGATTTTTACTCTGGATCACTCTAAAGAAAAACAACATAATATTAAAACAAAAAAAAAGCTTATACCAGACTGAGCCCTGATAAGCACCTGTACAATTGGTATGTGTATTTCTGCAAAGTTAATTCATTTTAACACATATGTTAGCCCTTCCTCTGTGTGACGTTGCTTTGTGTGGAAAACTGACTGCCGTGGCAGATGTTTTCTCAGCGCTACAAACTGTTCCTACAAATTAAAGGAAATGTGTGACATGTGGGTTTGAAACAGATTCCGTTTGAGGCTGAATAGAAAGTAATTTATTGTGCATGTTTGTCAACAAAAAACATTTCCACTGGAACAGATCGTATGTCTGAACAGTCGGCCAAGAATTTCTCAACATCTGTTTTTACTCTTGAGTCAGTGAGGAATGACACAAAGTCTTTGGTCATTAGCAGCAGATGAAGGCGGCGTTCCATTTCAGTAAACATCAAAAATGCACATCACTGAGGATAAAAGCTTTCCCTGTGTGCTGGACTGTTTGTGTTTCTTACTTGGCCACCTGAGTTCCAATCATGACATCTCCTTCCTTCATGCGAAATCTGCTGAACGGCCTGATGAAACAAGCAGTGCATTACAATATATTCTAATACATTTTTAAATATATCTTCATCTGTATATAAAAATGAGCTAAATGTAGTATTGTTATGAAAATGATTCAGTGTATGTGGTTCTACTTCCTACTCACCTCATGTACGGATCGACACTGTGAAACACAGCTTCCAGAAGCACCTCTGAAAACAAAAGTAGACACATTTATTGGACAAAATATATGTGTGTTTGTGTTTCTGTCCTATCAGAGAGAAGAGGAAAAAAAAACCCCAAAGTCTTACCTCCATCTTTGGGCTCAGGGAGCTCCTCCACCTTCAGCTCAAAGTCACTGTTTTTTGGGAAGCCGTCAAAGTGTTTAGTCATTACCCAGAACTTGGCTTGAACCATGATTCTTCTCTTGTTGGCAGCAGATATAGCTTTTAACTGCTTCTGAAAATGTAAGAAGACGTGAGATAATCATCACCAGCCTGTGCGCCACTCACAGGGAAGGCCGGAGTGTACTTTCTCTAACAGATCTTAGAGATCTTTCACACCATATGCTGTCACTCTCTGTAATACAGCAAGTATGTCTGACTCTTTAGCCGGACTATTTTATTGCCTTTTAAAACGCTGTTTTGCTCTGATGATCTTGAAAAGAAATGTTGTGTTTTTACATTTCCCTTGCAAAGCTCAAATCTTTCCAACCAACATTACTAACGTAAAAGTAAAAACAACAAAACAAAAAAAACCAGCTACAGTAGTTGTAATTCGTTCACCATCTAACTTTTCTGCTTGCCTGCATACTGCAAAATCATATTTTAACAAGTAATGCTTTAAAGGAAAACAAGCTGGGATTTGAGTTGCTCTTGCCGTTGTTGATATGAGAGTCAAAAGAAAAGAAAAGAAAACAACAGCTGTTTTTATCCACAGAAAGTTTTCCAGTAAAAACAAAACATGTGGCTCTGATGATTTTAAAATAGTTTATTTCACTTGGAATAGATTATCATTAGGACTATTATTACGATTGCTATAGCTACATTGTTTACAAATCCTAAGAAAAGAATGTCTCAAATATGAGATAAAGTATCTTTTATTATCTCATAATACCTGCTTCTTCTGACTATAACGTACCTGACTATAAACTATCTGACATTCACTATCGGATTATAATTTCCCAGATGTGGTTATGGGAGTAGTAATTCATAAGGAATGCACAATTTCTTAACATGCTCAAACACACACATGTACAATCATACGCACAAACAAAACAGGAAGAGCGTCCGGTGGTTTTCAGTCTTCACAGACTTACAAATGAACTCTTTTGTCTTATAAATGTACTTTATAAAACAGTAAAACCCACCACAGCGTCCCAGTTCTTTGGTAAATAATACTGAAGCCGACTACAACACATGATTATGAATAGCAGTAAGTAAACAACTAAAAGCAAACGCTTAAAAGTGAGCAGCGACTCCCTACTGTAGCCTGCTACACTTCCCTAAGCTTGCCTCTTCTACTAAAACAGCACAGCTGAGTAAATCATATTATTCCACAAATAACGACATAAAGTGGAGCCGAATGGCTTACCGATTTCCTCGCTCACAAAGAAACGGCAGAAGATTGATGGAAGGGGCAGGGCTGGCTCTGCTTCTTCCATTCCAGTTTCAGAGGGAGGGGGAAGTTTGTATCTCCAAATCTGATTGGTTAAAAGTTTTGCACAGCGTCTGACGTTGGACGCTGGTCCTGCGTTGTGACGCACGCAGGGTTTGGATGTTTGGCGCGAGCTGATAAATGGCGAAAAGAAGACGTTAAAAACAAGGAGTTTTCTTCTTTTTAAAATTAAAATTGTGAGTATTTTGTTGGCCGTTTACTGTCTGGTTTGACTTAAAATGTTTAGATAACAAGCGAGATACAGCAGCCCTATAACGGGCGTATACCGTATTAATGGCGTACTTACGCCATTCTCTAGCCATCAATTGGCTAGTGCAAAACGGCTGTTATGTTTAGCTAGCTTGGTAGCTAGTTGTGACAGAATAAGAGCACCGCATGTTTCGGTTCTCTTTTTAGCCTAAAACATCTCACTGACAGCCAATCCTTCCTCAGTGAAAACTTAACGTTAAGTGTATATTACTGTACTTCATGCATAGTTTGTGTGATATTATCAGAGCCGTCAGTGCTATCGGTGTTTTGTCTAAAGCGCAGATGCTTTTGTTTATTAGCTGTCAGTATCAGGTAAAGGATCAATTATATATTTTTATAATGTTGTGGATTCCTAGTCAGTTCTGTATACAGATATTTTGTATACAGAATTTCTTAATTGTTAAGTCCAAATTGTTTTTATTATGTCATGGAAGTTTTTATTATATGAATTTAGAGGTGTTGTGGGGAGCAGGTCAAAGAGATCCTGTTAAGAAGAAGAATAAGAGTCAGTAGAAGCCATACAATACATATGTGAGGGAGACAGGTGTAACAGTGAAGCTGGAAGGAGGAGAGATGGTGAAGCTAGATGAGTTTAAAAACCTGGACTCAACCATCTAAAGCAGGAGTGTCGAACTCAAGGCCTCGAAGGCCGGTGTCCTGCAGGTTTTGGATAACACACTGGGTCAACACACCTGAATCAAATGATTAGTTCATTACCAGGCCTCTGGAGAACTTCAAGACATGTTGAGGAGGTCATTTAGCCATTTAAATCAGCTGTGTAGGATCAAGGACACATCTAAAACCTGCAGGACACCGGCTATGTAATGTTCGTTCAGCGCAGTCATTGTTCTGTTGCTCTTCATCTTTTAGGAATTTGATATATAAAACAATTTTTCTGCAGAGGACCCATCCTGTACTCGAAGTCTTAACAAAATCCAAATTGTTGAATTATTTTTTAAGAGAAAAATCCACTGTACAGCTATCATGAAGGTAGAAACTATGCACCGATGCCAAAAACATTTTTATATTAAACATGGATCTCCATGGGGACTGAGTCGCTTTTGGAGTTGGCCTAAAGTGAACAATTAGGTGAAAAGCAGTTTTTCGGCATGTTTTTGCTGCTTATCAGGTTCAAAGGCTGGTGTGTGGTTATTTTAGACAACAGGAATAATGATTGCCTTGGTGGACTTGTCATAATTTAGTAGCCAAGAGGATTTAAATGCAGACTCAGAGTCTAACCAACATTTAACTGTTTTATTTTACAGTGGAACAGGAACAACACACTATGGGCAATGTTCACCAAGAACAGGTTTCAAGGTAAGAGTGGGCAGGCAGTACTTTGTTAGTCGGAGTCCTTATTTCCCAAGCACTGGTCTGAAAAAAAGCTCCAGACAAGTAGAGAGAGTCCAATCCAGCCTCTGGGATATCCAGAGATGCATCCTGGGATATTTGGAGGCGAGTTGGTGATGCAGTAAAAAGTATTTACCTAAAACAAATTGAAATTCCACAGTTCTCCTGCACAGGTGTCGGGCCTCTGAGTCTGGGCTTGCGTTTGAAGGAAACTTGGAGCAAGATAATGCAGCATGTCAAAAATGAGAAGTTTCACTAGAACTAGTTTGATGAAAATGACAGTTTCTTTGGTGGACTTCAGTGACCTCCTCAGTCAGATGTGAATCGAGCAGAGCACCTTTCACATGCGGTAGAACGAGAGATTTTGCAGCCGACAAATCTGCAGAAACGATGTGATGCAACGCGGAGCAGGATATCAAAGGAATGTTTAAACTTCTTGTGAATTCATGACAGCAAGAACCGAAGCTGCTCGAGAGCAAAGCGGAGATGTGATTTCAAATGAACTGGCACGAGCAGCCCAGTTCCACGATATATATCCGTGGAGCAGAGCGAATGACATTCTGGCCAGATTCAGTGTCAGCGCTAAGCTGAAAGTGCAGGCGCGGCTGACAGGAACTCGGCGTGAGCTCGTCTCAGACAGACACCTGTCCTCGGCCTTCTCAAATCTATATTCGGCACATACCTATGCTGTTTATTTTATCTCATTTTTATATTCAGCCCGGCCACTGTTCAGCCTCTGATCTATAATGGATCAAAAAACCCAAAGAGAAAAAACCACTCGGCACATGGAACACGGCTAAAGACATGCACATACATGAATGCACACATTTCTCGGTTTTCTGTAAATAATCATGTTTGATGGCAGCATGAAATATAAGAGGAAAAAAAGTTGCCTTAATCATCTTTAATGTTATCTGTACTTTTTACATTTGATTTACAAGAACAGACCTCACAGGGTTGTTTTTCTCTCTTCCACTCATGTTTGTCAGTTCATACTTCTTCTGTAACAGCATATTGACACTGCTACAGTTTCTAATCTGTGAGGCTGCTAAAGAAGTCCACTCTGTTTAATGCAGCTGAAATTTGTTACAAGTCATCCTTCTTTGAGACAATACTCAAGGACGTGGTCAGCATGCTGTCGGTCAGCTTTCTATTACTTTTTCATAAAATTGTCTTCCAGGTCAATAAACCATTGACTGGCTATAAGAGTGACTGACAGCATTTGATTGTGTTGTTTACAGGATACAGAAAGACACTATGGCATAAATTTAACAGAAAGACATAAAAAAAAAAAAAAGTTATTTTGTGAGAAAAAATTTCAGCTAAGAATGGGCAAGAAGCAACATACGCTGGACGCACTGCCCATCAGAGGACTACCAGAAAGAAAACGACAACTTATATGGACTGAAATTTAGAAACTCTGCTGACTGTAAAATGTTTGTCTTTTTGGCAGGAAAGCTAGAGAACCTGGAGAACATGCTCAGAACCCAGCTGACCAGCGGTGACTTCAAACTGTGAACTTCCTAATGTTACAATGCAGATAAACTCCGACAGTCCTGCAGGAAATGCTTTGCATAGTTTGACATTTTTTAGGATTATTTTTAGTTGGAGGCAGAAGGTCGGAGTCAAAGCAGTTCATTTTAGATCGTTGCCCCCAGAACACAGGCTCAGATAAACCACAGAAATGGATGAATGTCTTCAATAGAAGCTCTTTAACATGTCACTGTCATGGAATGGTTGTGTGGCAGGCAGAGAGAGGACCCAAAATGCAGAACTTGGCAGACAGGCGTAACTTAAGAAACAGCTTTAGTTCCTGGCTGATTGAACAATATAACAAGCAGAGCTGAACTATAGTAAACTAACTGAAACCCCAAACCCTGACTAACAGACACACAACATGAGATGATGACAACATGAAAAGGAACAGAGGAAAACTAAGGACCTAAATACACAGGATAATGAGAGGATGGGCAACAGGTGGAAAACACAGCTGGAACAAACCCGACTAATGAAACAGTAAGCAAAACTAAACATAATGCACGTGAGACCAGGGACTGTCAGAATAAAACAGGAAGTGGCAAGCATACTGAGACTCAGACAAAGACGTGAACTTGACATCAGGACAGGGGATAACAGACATGGAAACAAATGACAGAGAGAGAACAGACTGGACACGAAATGGGGAACAGACATGAATGCAAGCAAAACCCAAACTAGAACATAAGAACCACACACATGATATGGCCAAGAGACAGAGAGAGCGAGAAAGACACCAAATTTTGACAAACATAAACAGACAGGACTGAGTACACACTGGGGACGCTGAGTAGGACACACTGAGGAAAGACTGGAGTAGACTGGAGATGAAAGGGAATTGAATTAACAAGAACTAGACATTTAACAAAGCTCAGAGACTCTCTTAAACTGAAGATCAGAATCTCAATATTACTCAAAAATCAACAACAAGTCTAAACAAGTCAAAAACCAGGGTCAAAGACCCAGAACCATGACAGTTACTCTACATGCTAACAATAAAACGTAGAAATTTGAGCCTGAAGCCTTTTGTCCTGTAAAAGCATTTTTTAACTGAACTGGAGTAACTGAGGATTTTAATGGGAGTTTTGGGACATTCGCTTAAGACCACCACCTTTGACATTTATGAAATCGTACGCTTATTTAAGGATCTCCTCTTCTTTTCTACTTACTGTGGAGACTCCAGGGTCCGGGCCTGGCTGATTAAACCCTGCTTCTGTTTGAGCCTGCAGATACACCCAAAGAATTTTTCAAATCTGCCGTGGTGTGAATGAAGATAATAACACAGCAGTCAGGGGGAAGATTTTCCCTCTGCAGCACGTGTGTGTTTGCTGAGCGAGAGTGCGAAGTCTCAGCGCTGTGTGTGCATATGTACTCGAGCCTGTGTGTTTGTTTTAAGTGTGTCTGTGTGCATGTACAGTGGGGTTTGTGTGTGTGTGTGCTCCTGGAGGTGTAAGCCTTCCTAAGATAAGCTATCTACAGCACCCAGACACTGTAACACAGTACCGATAGACACTGGTTATCACTGCAACAGTAAACCCCAGGGAGAGAGAGACCTGCAAAGAAAGAGGAAAGGAGAGAAGAGAGAGTGAGGACACTCAGATGGCTTTGAGAATTCAAGCAAAAGGGGGAGAAACATCAGAAAGAAGATTAAAAAAAGAGAGAAAATATATGAAAAAGCAAGCAAGAGAGGGAAAAGAAAAGAATTGTTGCTTTGTCACATCCATCCATCCATCTGCAGTAGAAACGTCCAGACTTTCCTCTTGCTCAGGTCATCCATGGCTGGACTCCAAGGTGTTCCCAAGTCAGCTGAGACATCTTCTCCAGCATGTCCTGGAGTCACCCCAAGGTCTCATCCTGGTACACCGTGCTTGAACACCTCACCTGTATAGGAGGCACCAGGGAGGCATCGTGATCAGACCCCCAAACCACCTCAACTGGCTCCTTTCAGTGTGGAGGAGGAGCAGCGCCACTGTGAGTCGCTCTTGTATAACTGAACTCTCTCCAGTTTATTTTCCCCTCATGTACGTATGATCTCACTCTTGTGCACAATATTATAAAGCACCAAATCACATAAAAAATGGTCTCAAAGGGCTTTATATTGTGAGGTAAAGACCGCACAATATCAGAGAGAAAACCACAATCATCAGACGACCCACTATCAGCAAGCGCTTGGCGAAAGTGGGAGGAAAAAACTACCTTTTAACAGGAAGAAAACTCAGGCAGAACCAGGTAAATTGATCATGCTCATCTCTCAATTTGCCTCTACAGACCAGTATCCTCATCACTGCTGACAATGGCTGTTGGTCTTCTGCTCCTCTTTAGGACAGCAACTCTTTATCCACCCTGAGTGGGTGAAGAGCACTCCACCCTTCTCTGGCTGAGAACAATGGCCTCAGACTGGAGGTGCAAATTCTCATTTCAGCTGCTCCACACTTGGCTGAAAAAGCTCCAGTGCCAGCTGAAGGTCACCACCAAATATGAACCCAAATATTTATTATTTTTAAATAATTAATTACAAATGACTCTTGTTTATAATTCAGTTATTCACTTAATCCTTTATACTTTATAACCTGTGGGAAACAAAGAGGAAGTTTAAAAAAAACTTAACAAAATGTAGTTTAAAGCTGAAAACATGACAAAAATGTGCTGTTGTGAACAAAGGTGAGAAATCTGAGAACCCATTAGGAGCCACAGTCTATCTGACTGCAGCAGTTGTTACAGGGAGAGGTGTGGAGAAAAGCCTGGACATGCTGCCAACAGTATGAAGAGATGCACTGTAATGTCTGAGACTCCAACAAAGAAGAAAATCGAGTTAAGTTGTGGCAGCAAAACCTTTGTTTCCATGATGTGTCCTCCAGCAGATATAATGACCTCAGAGAGGATCTAATGGAAATTAACTGGAACTTAAATTCTTTATTTATTCTTCCAAACCACTCAAAGTGCCTTGGACTACAAGCCATTCCCCCATGTATTCATACAGTGCTGTGCACGTTATCTATCAAATTACTTTAACATGCAGATCTTTGGAGTAGAGGAGGACAGGAGAACATGGAAACTGCCTGGCTCACCACAGGATTCACCAGATCCTTCTAGCTGTGTGGGAACAGTGCTAACTACTACATCACCAATAAGAATTACAGTATATTCACTGACAACCAAAACAAGAATCTGAGCATTTGCAGTTACACAAAGAGACAAAAGATGATGAGACATCTTAAACCCACATAAGGATTGTGCAAAGTTCACCAATATACTTGCCAAGGACGTTTCAAAGTCCACTGCAAGTAGCGCCTTAAAACTTTGCACAGGATAGAACTCGTATGTCTGTAATCAATAAACACATCAGAAATGTGATGCTGCCCATACACCATCACTCACTGTATAACTGGAGGTCAGCTGTCTGTTTTTCAGTGAGAAGAATGCAAATACGGTGATGCTGAAGAAAGCTGGAAATTGAGGAAGAAATAAGGAGAAAGTAAATAAAAGAAGGGAGAGAGAATGAATGATGAGGAGCTTCAGCTGGGAAGATGAGGTGAGAGTGTTGAAGGCGATACTTAACAAAAGACGAGGAGAGAAGGCTGATGAAAAAAGGAGGGGAGACGAGGAAGTGGAGAGAGTGGAGACAACAGAGGACTTTTGGGATTTGGAAAGTTGAAAGTCAAAAGGAGACAGCAGGTGATGTAAGAAGATGAGAGAACGAAGAAAAAAAACAGGATGATGTGAGGAGTAGACAGAAGGAAAAGAAGTGAAGGATCAGTGAGGTCAAGGAGAGATGAGTATAGTCATGAGACATGTTTCTGATGAAAGGAAAGTTAGAGGAATGTCTCACAATCAGGTTTTTTGTTGATTTAATTTGATAAAAACAACTTTTTCATTATCAGAGAATAAAAACATTTTAAGCTCCATGTTTTGATCCTTTTAATTTAAACGAGGACACACTGATATCCCTCCATATCCTCATGATGAACTTGTAGTGAAATAATCATTTGTAATGTGTTGAAATCCTTAGGCAACGGCAGCTGTCTTACATTAATGCAAATTACATTAAAGCAGAAGCAGATAATTTATTGCATTTTACTTCTTTAATTAACTGAATCTGTATCATGGAAACGTAGCAGATTTGAGCAGATCAGACCCGACTTCTATTTTTAGAATGTGAAGTGGAAGTCCTCAAACCCTGACTGCTTGCATTTGCAAGTTTGCAAAGTTTCACTGGATGTGTCCACAGTCTAAGCCTGAAAGTCAGCCATGCCAGGTTACCAGTATAATAACAAATATGTAACCTTTCTCTAAAATCCCTGTTTATTAATGCTGCTCATGCCTCAAATGACAGTTCAGAGTACCTGGGTGGGGAGCTTGAGGGTGCTCCACCTGGTGAGAGTCGTCCCAGTAAGACTGGGAGACTTCACTGCTCATGTGGGTAACGACAGTGAGACGTGGAAGGGGGTGATTGGGAGGAACGGCCTACCTGTTCCTAACTAGAGTGGTGTTCTGTTACTGGACTTCTGTGCAAACCAGTTTGTCCATAACAAACACCATGTTCGAAAATCACTGTGCATTGGTTGGAGGAGTTAAACAGGGAGGAATGATTTCCTGCGTCAGTCAGTGGTGCATTTGGGTAATCTCAGTCTCTCACTGAATTTGCTCCTGTGACTGACCAGCACAGCATTGTCCAGCATTGTCCTTATCTTGGACAACACCTGCCTCTCCGACACCACCATAAAGGCTCAGTTTATTGAGTCTGCTGGCATCTGCAACCCTCAACCTGCTGCCCCAGCATGCAGCAGCATAGTGGATGGCACTGGCCACAACAGACTCAACTCTGCTACGTCCTCCATCAACAGGCATCCTCAGCTCTGAGGCGGGGTTGGTGAGGATCCTGATGTGGCCTGACAATAGGTCGGAGCTGGTCAATGATGAGTCTTTCCAGGGTCTTCATGACGTGGGAAATCAGTGGCACATGTTTGTAATCCTGGGGGCCACTGGCACGTGGCGTCTTTGGTACAGGAACGAGGCGTGACGTCTTCCACAGCACTGGGACCCTCTGCAGACTCACTCATCATGAATAGTTTATGAATGACTCCAAAAAGCTGGGGTGGACAGGCCTTGAGGACATGCTGGGCAGACCTGGGCTGCCTAAACGTATAGTCAGGGTGTGCTGAAAATGCCTGGCAGAGGCCCTGGTCCGTGAGATCGTCAACTTCCACTTCCAGCAGAGCTTCGACAGCATTCAGAGGGAGACTGGGGACAATGTGTCCAAATGGACCATGTTCAGCACCTCCATTGCTGAAGCTGCTGCACTGAACTGCAGCCGCAGAGTTGCTGGTGCCTGTGGTGGTGGTAACCCTAAGACCGACCAAGCAATCCACAGATGTGTTAGCAGTGTCCCAGTACTAGACACTACTGAACACCCACATTACAGCCCTGTTGGGGATTGTAAGTGTGCATTTTGTATCGACATCATCTTCCATCAAAATGTTACATCTTTCTTGTTTTTACCTGTAAAAAAAAAAAAAAAAACCCACAAAAAACCCAAAGCCAAACTGGTTTGATGGATGTCCCTTTTTTGTTTTAATATGGGGATAATTACATCCAATCATAGCCTGTCATTGATCCTGTGCTCCTTTTAGACCGTTCTATCTCTGTGAGCACTGTTTGTCCAGGTTTCAGCCACGGTTGGTGAGTTTATTGGATAATTTTGAGATGTGATGTTATGTTGATCCCAGCCTCCCCCACAACCCCACCAATCCACACCCGTATATCTCTTTCCTGTCCCTCTCTCTCTCTTCATTTTTCATTCCTGCAGTATTTCCTTCCTCACACCTTCCCCAATTATCCTGTCACATCTCCCCATCAGGTGTGTGTGTGTGTGTGTGTGTGTACAGCAGCTTCACAGGTTCTCTGACATCTCTATCCTTACAGATAATTGGATGTTGGGTCACGACATCAAAAAGCTGCCAGGGGAGGACATGTATGGGGAGAGCGACAGTGAGAGAGAGAGAGAGCATGGGAAGAGAAAGATGAAGAGAGTGTGGAATAATTTTGAATTTCCTTGCAGTTCAATACAACAACTCACAACTAAAATATGTCTGACATGTCTGTGTTTTTGGGATCAAAATTAAGCTGCTGTTGGCACATGGTCAGCAGCACAGCTTGAACCTTTTAACCACACCTGCAGAAAGGTATTTTATGAGCGGCTGCTGGTAGACATTACAGCACATATGCAGTCAGACAGACAGTCAGACAGAACACTCATTCAGGGATGAGGGAGATCGTGACAACGAACAGGAGGAGACGCACACAGTATACACACAAGAGGGAGTCAGGGCAGAGAGGAAACACCTGGGGAACACAGGTGAACATAGTCAGACTGATGAGACAGGGGAAGCAGAACAGAACATAATGCACACAGGACGAGGGACTGACAAAATAAGACAGGAAGCACGAGAGACGCACACTGAGAATCAGAATGACTACATAGAAAGGGCGAGGGTGCAGAGGAACCAGACTGGGGAAACAGAGGGAAATAAACGTGGAGACAAGACTGACTGTATAGTAAGACACCAATAACTAACACTGGAAACTAGACAAAAGAGGACAGAAACCTAAATGCTGGATAACAAAACTAAGAATATAAATATTAAACAGAGGAATCACAACCATAATAACCAAAAGCAGAATCTTACTCTCAGAGTGTTACATAAACCTGAATCAAAAGTCACAGACCCAGGACGGTGACAATATTCAAACTGAAGTGTAATGCATGTCTAATGTCAGTGTGGTTGATTAAAGTTTTTTTTTGCAAAGGATCTGAGCAGTCATGCTAATATTAATGGTACAATGGCTCCCATTTGAATGTGAAAGTAAGATAACACCGGGGCGAAATGCTGTGTCACACTGGCCTGTTTTAACACCTGTTTCACATCTGACCACAACCAGCATCACAGTGGGGTTTCAAAGCTTAGAGGTGAGCTCTGCCCCGAGATACACCTGTACCCTACTGCAGCAAGGGCAAGAGTTAAACCACTGAAGGTCAGAAAAGATGAGATTTTGAGGGATGCATAGTTTTTAATAATGAATTGAAACATAAAGATGACATGTCAAGTCCACAGAAAAATGATTGGAGAGGCTGACTGGTGGATTATGGTTTCAGCAGGTCTGCTACATATGCAGGATATAAGAACAGGGGTTATGTGTGAGTTTTAGTTAGCTGCTGTGTAACTGCAGATGGGTAGGGAGGACTCAGAGATACTGATGTAAAGTAAGACACAATAATGAGACAGGGCGAAATTAAAGTGTGTACTAAACGCTCCAAATTACTGGGTGACAGAAAATGAATTGATAGATGAAAGAAACACGACTGGATGAGCGAAGAGATGACTTTAATGAGGAGATCTCAGTGCCACACTGCACAGCATTCCTGCATGTGTACACTAAAGAGAAGCACTATGTTCCAGGAAAGGCAAATTCTGTCCACCCAGCATCAAACGTTTATTTGAAACTGAGTTCTAAGTGTTGCTCTTGAGAGACAGAAAAACAGAGAGACCCGCAGAGGGAAAACAAAAAGGACAAAAATGGCCTCGTTGTATAAGACTGAGTGCTGCGGTCCACACGGGAGCACCTCAGAGCAGCTCCGGCATGTTCCTAACACCCACAGTGATGCAGCCCTGAAGAGCAGCAGAGCTGAGCCAACACAGACATGGTTTCCCTATTAGTTCACTAACCAACAGGCACGGTCAGCTTTACACTGACACACACTGGGGGATGAAGCTTAATGCAGTACGTGTAACACAGTCCTGTAAAGGCGAGCGGCGTTTCGTACTAGGTCGTTCATAAACAGACGCACATCAGGCGAGTTATTCCACAGATTGAGCCCAGAGCTGAGAAGCTGCTTAAAGCTGAATTATTCAAATCGTTCTTTTTCTTATGATAAATGGCATGAGACCATTGAAAGGCTTTTTTCTGCATTGCTCTGATGTATCAGTGTCCTTCCCAGTGTTAAAAAGTAGAAGGGGTTTTTATAAACGTCGAGGGGCTCCTCAGACGGCAGCCGCAGGGAGACTCCAGATTGTTCTTTGATGATGGCTACGCCTTCTGTTCGTCAGCCCTTTTGGTAGAAGAAGAAAGATGGTCAAGACAGAAGTTTGCAGCCTTAGAGAATCTGTGAACTGCATTTAAAATGTACTGAAGCGCATTAAGGACAAGGTTTTATGACAGGATCTGGTAATTTACGAATGTTAATGACTGGAAGAAGAGTTTCAGCTTTCAAAATAAAAGCATGCTTTTCTTGGCCTGACTAAGGGCGGCTGAGACAACATGAAAGAGACTGAGCTTCCTCCTAAGCAGCCACAGAAACAAATTGAAGTGATATGTTGTGTTTATTTGACAACAAGTTTACAAAAATGCAGGAACCAAAACAGCTTTCGGGTAACAAAAAGGACAGAAGGACAGAACAGAAATGTCAAGAAAGGAAAAAACCCCAAATTCAGCACCTTTACCTCCATCATGTTACAGTCACAGTAAGGAAAACAGTGGTGGAGACTTTGGCACGACCTAAATTATTGTAACTGTGTGGATTAAACTTGTGATCTCTCTACCTTTGAAATGGTTGCTTTTAAGATGGGGACGAGGTCTGTGATCACTCACAGTCGGTTTCCATCTTCAAAGCGACTTTGTTGTGTCGAGTTAGTGATAAAACGGCAGTAAAAAGGAGAAATCTGCTATCAGTTTGAAACGGAATGGGACCAAGTTGGCAATTAAATGGAATTGTTTGTGACAATTAACTGTGATAATTCACACAGAAATTCACATTAGACTCCATTAATGGTGACATCGTTGCTGCAGGACTGAAATTTAACTGCGAAATGACACAGACGCTTCTATATGGGAATATAACCTGAATACAGCTACTCGATCAAGTTGCCTGTTGGAAAGAGATGCATTTCAGACAAGTTGGTACAGACTGAGTCAGGTTGATTGCAATGTGTTGACAATCTGTGTGTTTTCAATAATTACACAGCAATTATGTGCAAACCTTTGCCAATCTGTCTGAGAGTAAATGCAGACGTTTTGCTTCAGACTGTCTATCCGTCTAATGAGCACACAGTCACACCCACGGTACACTACACAGCAATAAAATGACACCAGTCATAATATCTTTGAAAGAAGCATAACCGAGTGTCACGGCAAACTTGTCCCGTAATAGACACGCCGGTACATGGTTGTCATAAAATGTGGAGTTTAGGAGGCCCAAATACAAACAATAACAAGGAGCTTTAGTAGCTGCAGATAAGTTCATAATAAGGTCCAAATGGGTTTAAAAACAGTCCAAAAACTCAAAGGGGAATTACACAAGGCTGCACATGTAACACAAACACTTTGACAAAGAACAAAGGCAAAACAGGAATATGTATACACAGAGGACTAATTACTCAGCAAGGAAGAGGAGTGAGCAGAACACAGATGAAGATCATTAATACAGGTGAGAAAAATCAGAGGATAAAAGAGACAGGAAGCAAAACGAACAAACAAACTTTCAAAGTAAAGCAGGAAACAGTCAAAAGAGTTAGAAACTAAAATGGAGACAAAAAGAATGACACTAAGAGACAATGGGACACCGAGGGGACGAAACACAAGAGGCACACGGTCAGGAAAAAATGCTTAATACAAACCAAGAACTAAGACTGAAACAGGAAAACCATGTAAACAGATACTGAACAGGTACCAGGACTCAAAGAATGTAAGGATGCTAAAATGATAATGAATTCAAAACCTGACCTTCAAAGCGCTAAAATAACAGTAATATGCAAACACAAGTACATCCAACTGATAAAGAATTTAAACCGCCGAACTGCAAAAAATGAAGTCAATTGAAGCGGCCTCCAGGGAGCGATCCAAACATAGTGCTGGAACATCATTTCAAAACTCTTCACCTTGAAGAGTTTAGGAGACCTTTTTAAATCAGCTTTTTCTTTTGCTTTCTTTTTGATTGCAACAAGTATAATTCAAGTTTTTGGCACCAACTCAAGCCTATGAACTGGGGTTGTAGAGTTACGAAAGGATTTTCTTGCACTTTTTCCTCTCAGTCATTCAGATACACTCACTAAATCCATTAACACGCTCTGATGCAAGCTGTGACACCTGCCTTTGGAAAAATCTTCCTGTATTGTAGAGGCTTTTAAAATATGACCGAATTTGGCAAAATATGGCAAATATATGTATAAAATCTATTCATTTACAGGAAAGCGCAGACCAGAAATCCACCACAATTATTTAACAGTTAGCTTCAGCACCAAAAACAAGCAGACAAGAGTTTAACAACCTGAAGCTGAAACTGAAGCTGAACACCCCAGATGAAATGCTATTCATCAATCTTCTACTTATCCAGGTGTAGGTGTTTCCATACCAGACACTATCATTCTCCACCATGTGATGGCTGTGCCCAACCTGGAAACTCAAACTAGGTAGATGGAAGTAAAATGTGCAAAATAAAATGTTCCAAACTCCAACAAAGAAGAAAATGTGTATATAAACAGAGGTTGTGAAATGCGATTCAGTGACAGGAACACAACGTTATCGATGGATATCAGCAGAGCTTCAGGATTACAAAAATGATAATAAATAAAAGTAAAAACATCAAAAATGTCGCCTCTCTTGACGTAAACGTGATGATTTGTTAACCGAGTGATGCTGAAACAGATTACGATATTGTGTTAGTGCTCGCTTCGACGAGGAACACTGAAACTCACTGAGGAAGTGGTGCGAGCTGTCGAGTAAAGTCAGGCCATCTAAGCACTCCAACTGTCTGATTGAATATGGGCAGTCTATCAGAAGTAATACTTGAAATCCAGAACTTTCAACAAAGAATCAGAGGACCATTACTACAGTTAGCCTGCAGTGGACCAGACATGCTCTGTTCCTGTAGGGAGCAGAAAAAAAATGAAAAACCGGAGGAAAGAAACTTATCAAAAGTGCCCTGGGCCTCTTCACTAAAGGCTAATCTCCCCACTGCGCAGCTCTGCACTCTTATCCCCTGCAGTGCAGCAGTAATCACTCACCTTGTGAACACAAACCAGATCCTGATGTGTCATACCTTAACCTCCTCCAACAAAGAGCTCTTTAGAGAAGTGCTTCCACGTTCCTTGGCTACTTTAAAACCCTCATCAGTCACTCCCTGTGTGGTCCGGCCCTAACTCACCAGTCCCTGTGGTGTATTGTAAGCCCCTTTAACTCCCCGTGGTCTCATATCCTATTCTCTCTGCGCCTCATGCAGTAACACTCAGGCATTTCAACGAGTCTTGTTTCCACTTTAATTGATGGTAATTTTTTTGACAAACAGCCCAATTTCTTCTCCTCTTTTTTTTTTTGTCTGTGTGCATACAGAGTGAGATTACAGGGGAGCCCTTGAAACAGACACAAGCTTTCCGGATCTCAAAGGTAACATTCACACAGCAGCTAAATGCTTTCCAGTGCAGTTTATCATCTTTTCTCCTTCACATGGGAAAACATCCTCCTGCACACAAAACGTGAGGGACCCAAAGGCCACCTACGGTGCTAATTGTACACATTCTTCAAAGACATATCCAACACGTTTACGGTATGTTTTAGCTGTCAAAGAGCTGTGAGTGCAGGCTACACATCAAGTATGTTGATTGTTGGATCACTGTCCCACCAGGAAAAGGAAAAACGTATGATCTGTACAAACAGAACTGAAGGAGTGTTGTGATGGAGCATTATGTGCTAGGCTGCATAGCTGGACGCAGCTTCTATGGCCTCAAATGTCTTAAACCTGCATTCTTTCTTATGACCAGCAGGGGGCAATTTGAAGCCTGAGAAAATGATCCTTTGATTCTCTTGATTTATGACCGACACAAACATTTTCCTGGAGAGCTTATGGCTCAGTTGCTACTTTAAAGTCTTTTTCACAAGAACATAATGGTCACGTGTGTCAGTGTCAAAGGATGATAAAGCAGAGTATGTCATGGCTTCTGGGTTCTAACAGTGCTTCTACAAAGCACTGCCTAGGTCTACGTTTTACATACAAAAAAACTTCAGTATGGATACCCAGTGTGTTTGCACAAATCTTACCACTAAAGATAAGCACCATTTGCTCAGGCTGGAACTGTGGTCCTCACATATTCAGCCAGCGTATCAGCTCCGTCCGTGCAGCAGCAGAGAAGATGTTGACGTGTCACAGGAGGAAATCAAATTGGTCTCATTCATTCTTTTCTCTTGTTTCAGGCTTGTGGGTTGAAGCGAATCTTTAAGGTCTCATGAGTGTTTTTCCTGCTTTTGTTGCTCTGTCATGACGGCTCTTCTTCCATTTATTTTCATTCATGTTTGCACTTTGACGTGCCCACACCGAAGACAGCGCTCCAGCTGTGTTCAAAATGATTAAAAAGCTACAGCTGAGATTGTAGGAATCCTGTTGCGGGAGTGTGATTCGCTGAAAGAGAAACCATGGACCTGATATCCTAACTTCCCAATAAATATTTAGTTAGAATGGATTTGAGTAAGAAGAAACTACATGTGTAAGTATAACCACTGCGGTGATGTTGAAACATGTATACCGTACTAACTCTATGCTCCATACTGCAACGCAAGAGTAAAGGTTATCTTTTTTAAAGCTTGTGGCAACATCAAGAGGGCTCAAAATGCTGACATGACAGCCTGTATCTTTCATAAATGACATTAACATTCATATAAAGTCCATATTGGTGCAAACGTTTGCCGTCCGCCTCCCCTCTCTCTCCTCAGACACTGCTTTACTGAATCGCTGCTTAGGCTACACGACTGTAGCATTAAAGCTGTATTCTATTTACCACCCCAGTAAAAAAGCTTATTAATTTCTAATTCCCAGCGAGACCGAGGTTTAACCAGGGATTTGGGTAAAGCCAGCAGCCTGCACACAGCAGCATCAGGAGTTTTGGGGGAAGATTAACACAGTGTTATTTCAGCTCCGACCAGCACGTGTGTGAATCTCTATGTAATGAGAAATTGATTTTGTCATTGTGTGATTTGTGTTTGTCACTCTTTTCTGTTTTCTGTTTTAGTTCTGTGGGTGGGTAAGGTATCAGTATGTTTAGCTTCACTCCAAACTGTCTGAAAGGCCAAAAAAATAATTTTCTCTCTGTTTTCTGGTTCATGTCCATCACTGAGATGCAGCAGACTCACCTGTCAAGGAAAAAAATCCAGTTATTTTCTGTAAAAATACATTAGGGCACAGACAGGTTTGATATAAATGAGAATTTTCTCTGCATTTAATAATTAACCTTTTAAAGCAAATAATATGGCAATGATACCTGCTTATAGGAGGGTTCATGATCCTTTGGCAACTTTGGCATCTGAGCTCATACTTCTGCAGATATGTCAAATAGAAACTGGAAACTCAAGCCTACAGGTGGATGCTGAGGTGGTAGCGTGGTTAAAGCAGCACCACTGTAATGTCAAAGGGAGTTTTAAAAGGGGACATTTGGTCTATGATGTCAGGAGAGTGAGACATATGTTACTTACCTATACAACAGTGGAACCTGAGTCTTTAGTTCCTTTAATACCTTTAATACCACAACTCTAAAACCTGTTAAGATATGGCCTCCAGAAAATTCCTGATGACATTAAGCAGACTTCAAATTAAAATCGCCAATTAAGTCCTTCCAGTACTGTGGAAGCTAATTACTCAGAGAAAACCCACAGAGGCGCATTAAGAACCTTGTTTCATTCTCTATTTATACACCTCTCTGCGTTTAATCCTCAGTTATTATTAATCTCTGTGCCTTTGCCCTGTCTTCCTCCCCCACCCACCAGATGGCCGCCCCTCCCTGAGGCTGGCTGTGCTGGAGGTTACTTCCTGTTAAAAGGGAGTTTTTCCTTCCCACTGTCATAAAACTGCTTACTTACAGGGGGCCATCTGATTGTTGGGGTTTTCTCTGTATCACTGTAGACTCCCTACATTATAGTACAAAGCACCTTAAGCAGGGCTCTAGAGCGCAACCAACTTGATCGCAAATGCGACCAAATTTTTCAGTGGTGTGGCTAAAAAAAATACTAGGTCGCACCGGTGCGACCAACTGTTCAGTAAAAAAAAAAAAAAAAGTCTCTGCAACTCTGAAAGTCTCCGTGTGGTCAACAACAGACACACATTATGCCCATATCGTGGTCTAAACCAATCAGAGAAAGTCCGGGGCTTGACCTCTCTGATTGGCCGATGTCCAGATATTCCTGTAGTCCTTCGTGTGTACGTTTGAAAGTGCAGGTGGATAGAGAGAGGTGAGTAGCTTGAATAAAGCGATATTGATTCATTAAATCCTGAATCGACTTTTAAATATAAATGTATTTTGCCAGAAATGCAGATTAAAGCTCACAAAAC
>VUQG01023111.1:0-18602 GCA_015106755.1 Etia nguti
ACTCCGCGCTCAAACCAGCGTTCCTCCCTGTCCAGGATGTGTACATCCTCATCATTGAAAGAGTGTCCACTGGCCTGTAGGTGTAAATAGACTGCAGAGTCCTGGCCTGACGAGGTAGCTCTTCTGTGTTGTGCCATCCGCTTCTCCAGAGGTTGTTTGGTTTCCCCGATGTATAAATCCTGGCAATCCTCCTGGCACTTAACAGCGTACACTATGTTACTCTGTTTGTGTCGGGGGACCCGATCCTTGGGGTGGACCAATTTTTGGCGCAGCGTGTTTTGGGGTTTAAAAGCCACAGAGACCTGGTGTTTAGAAAAAATGCATCTCAACTGCTCCGATACTCCTGACACATATGGGAAATCATGATGTTGCTCACTGGGTTCACCGTCTGTCACAATTCACAGATTACAGGCTGTGAATGAGAAATGTGAGCCCGACGTTGGTAAACGTTTTTAGCTTCACGTGTGCTAAATATCACCTGTTAGCATAAAACTGAATACAATAGCAAAATGAAGCTTGACTGTAAAGTGCTGGTACACATCAGTGTGTGAACATGGACATGAGTGATGCAATGCTTCTGCTTCATGTTGGAAACATTGAAAAGCTTCAGGCCTTGAAAGGCTCCAACCTGCAGGAGATGAGCACTTGCAGAGTTCACCGGTACATTGTTGAACAAGTGAGCAAGTGTATAATATGGACTGTACCATCACCTTTCTACATTTACTAATGTACGATGGTGAAACATGAGAACTGACAGGCATTATGGGAAATCAAAATCATAAAATCCAGAAACGTTGTCTTTAATGCTCGGGGAGACATGAATCAATCATTTCTGCTTGTTGTGAGGAACACTGCCTTCCACCAAGGTTTATGAGGACCTTCAAAGTCAGTCACAGGTGGTCAGAGAGTCAATGTTGAGGGCAAAAAGAAGACCCAGCAGCATGGCAGTGGCACTCGGGACGTCCTTCAGATCACAAAGGATTACTTCCTCCTTCTTTCACCATCATAACACTGATTCCTTCCACTCAGTCAGCATGTCCTTATTATCTGTGGGCTAGAAAAGAGTTCAAAGAAAGGAAATGTTGCCATCGTTGGTCTACAATGCTGGTCTCTATGAGCTGAGCGTGAACATACTGGGACCTGATCTCCCATTTAAAGTCTACATTTAGAATAAAATACTTTTTCCCCCTCTATATTCAAATGATTCTAAATGATGATTATTGGAAACGTTTCTTGCCTTTGTTGTATCTGACTTCATAATTTATTCATATTGAATTGAAAAAACAAGTCCAAATGGAGCTGTCAGGTATTTCATGGAAAAATGTAACTTTACAACAGAAGGAAGTAACTGTTTTGTTGACAAATTATCTTCATCCTCTTTTTTTTTTGATGAAAACAAGATGATGAAACTTTGGACGAATAAAATGGAGATGAAAATGTTCTGGAGAGATTCAATCAGAGAGTTTGGAGGTGATCCAGTCAGTCACGATTTGCTGTCAGTTTACACTCTGCTGTAGGATTTTTCATTTTATTTGGAAGATGCTAACAAATCCCAGCACTTATGACATATAGATAGATAGATAGATCACTCTCCATTGGCAGCTTGTAGGTTTTTACATTCACGTTCTTCGGATAAGAGAATAAGATAAATAAAGATAAAATAAGTTTAAGAGGTACCTACACAGGGAATGTATGTAATGCACAATAACATAAGTATATACACAAAAGGATATGCACATGCAAGTTATATACAGAAACCAAATATATAAATATATCTGCAGGTACATTGTAAGGAATGTGCATAGATGTACATATTACCTGATATCCCTGGAAAGCTGGCAGAAATAATCCAGAGCATAAACATCAAAATGCTCACCAGAGTTGTTCACATTGGTCTTCTGTGCGTTTCCCTACTAATAAGACCACAGTGTGTTTTTGTACGTGTGTGTGTTTCCTTTGGGCAGAGTATGACCATGTGACGTCACCTCACACCCAGATTATCTGTAATCTTATATGTGACAGATTAGAGAAGAGGAGGCGTATTACATCACAGTCGATGTTACTTACATCGATGCTGATGCGTCTACAGGGCCGTGCTGTTAAAACTCGATTTTTACCAAAACTCGTGTTCAGGAGAAGCCGTCTTTCAGCTGTGAGGCAGCAGTGGACGAGAGGGAGGAAGGAACGGAGGGGATTAGGTAGCAACATCTGTGTGTTTGTGTTTGAACATTTGGTGAATGGAGGGCTGATTGTTCTGCTGGTTTCTGCCACAGAGGCTTTGTGACAAGCTGAGCTGAAATGATAAGTTGACTAATCTATGAGATAGAAAATTAATTTCAAACTTGATTATCTTTTAGCTCAGTTTCAGAGCAAAAGTAGGACAGTGTCTCAGCATGCTGTCCACGATGATACCTATAAATTCTTACATTATATAAAAGTGTCACATTTTCCAGTTTTGTTACATGACCATCGTTTGTAGCTGCAGCAGTTACAGTTAAACTAAATGTAATGGACTTATTTTGCACTTGAAGTTTCCTGCTGAAGTCAGCACCAACGTTCATGTGTTTGTTTCACCGTGCGCCTTTGGGATTTACATTACAGCTACATGTATCTATATGATAACGTGATGGACCTCTTCCTGTCACAGATGCTTTGTACACGGGTGTATACAGCTAATTGTATTGCAGTGTGGGCTCAGTTTAGTTTAGTGCTTCTGCAGCAATAGTGGTAACCAGTATGACTGAGGAGGACGCTGAGCAGATGGATGTGTGCAGGTCAGACGTTGAGAAGTACCCCTCAGAATCCAAACAGCATGACCCTGCTCAAAAACTGTCCTCTGGCCTAGTTCACTGATCCCCCTCTGCACCTGGAGGAAGTGACTTTATCCTTTTGACTGTGCATTATGACACAAATATTTATGAACTTTTATAACTGTGGATTTATTTGATGTGGTTGTTTTAAAAATGACACCGTGGTACAAGGGTAGGTTCACGGCTGTAATGTTTGTTCGGTTTAAACCATCTAAGTGTGTACTAAACACATTAGCTGTGAAAGCACGTTCACACTAACACACAGTGCTAACAACAACAAATTGTTGCTTTTAGCTTGAAATCACACCAAAATGATGAAAACTCAAACACACGTGTGTACAGTTAGTAGAATCTCTGTCTGAAACAAAGTGGCAGCTGGACATTTACCAAATAATCCCCAGTGATGCCCTGCAGCAGCTGCTGTTTGTTCATGGGGCTCAGCTACTCCTGGTGATTTTCTGACCAGAGCTTATAGTATGTAAAAGGCCACCAGCATAACTAGTTGGACCTCTCCTTTGTTGGTCTGCACATGAAGGCCTGGGATCTCATTTATAAGAAGAATGTGAGCACAAAAGCCAAAAATCCTGTGAGGAGAAAAACATTTATGAAACTTGTGTAGACACAAATGCATGCAGTGTGCCTTTGTGGATCATAGTCAACCTGGAAATGTGTGCAAGTGGGTGAGCCTTGTATGCAGAGCTTTCACCAGAAACAAAGCAAAGTTTTTACTTGCTCATTGTCGGGGTTCTGTTCTTTACTTTACAATATAAAGCAGCTTGAGACAACTGTTGCTGTGATTTGGTGCTAATTAAACAAAATGTAATTGAATAATTGAATTTTCCACTTTGAGAGTACATTCTCTTACAGTGCCTTAGAAATGTAGATTTCTTCAAAAAAAAAAAACCCTCTTCAATTGCCTGTGGTTTCAAATATCCTGGAAAACCTTCCAATCCTGGAAAACTTTGTAATATTTAGTAAAATGACGTCAGTTTCCTTCAGAGGGTGAACTGTCAGGCTTGTGGAGCAGGTGACATTAAGGTAGTATTTGAAAGGCCCAGATAAAACTCTTTGAACAGCTGATGGTTTCCCTATGCCGTTAGAGCATCACTGACTAGAATGAGCCAACTCTCAGTTCCCAGCGTTAGTCCAGGACCTGATCTCACTTGGACACAGCAGCCTTATGAAACTTGGAAAGTGTGAAGTGTGAAACTTGGAAAGTGTCGTCCTATGAATCAGCCGCTGTCATCCTCCGATGGCTGCACCACCGTCACCGTCGTTCAGCCTGCAGTCAGTCAGTTAGTCAGTCAGTGTTGTTGTCGTTGCTGTGCTCTCTGGCAGTCAGATGTGTTGTTTGATTTGTTGTTGGTGACACTGATCTGATTTCACAGCCATATGGGCTCATTTTCTGCCTCATAAACTCTCCTCAGCACAATGAAGTTAAAGCTCATTTGGATGGAAAAGGTCAAATACAAAGCCAGTCTGCCGCTCACTCACTTTGTTTGGCAGCTTTTCACTGAACGACACCAAAC
The DNA here is from genome assembly GCA_015106755.1 of Etia nguti. NCBI lineage: Eukaryota > Metazoa > Chordata > Actinopteri > Cichliformes > Cichlidae > Etia > Etia nguti. Next base: position 4,340 of record VUQG01023111.1, read on the forward strand.
AACAGGTTGAGGAGCCAACAGCAAATTCAACTGAAGCTGGTACAAGGTGTCATTTTGTCTTGTGAGATCAATGTTTTTGCATTTCGTTCCTGAAAATTATGATTATTAATCATAGCTGAGATTAAAAATCAATCAGCCAGGTTTAACATAAAGAGGACGCTTTAATGTGTGTGTGTTTTTTTAAAATGTATTGGTGCTTTGTAGTATGTAATGTACCTCTGTCACCAGAAGGCGGTTCTTACGCACCTTTGAAGTTGTTAACCAACCTCTAAACAACCAAAACATAAATAAAAGAACACTTTATCTAAGAATATCCAAATACTCAAGAACGACCGCTCTCCAGACTTTTGATCCCACAGGAAGTGTTTGTGAGAAACTGCAACGTAAAAAACTCCTTAATCGACCAATCAGCAAGCATTAGCAGAGTGCTAGCATTATATGAGCACTAAGTCAGCTATAAAAAAATACAATACAACTTCCGGTGAGGCACGTAGCGAAATGGTGACAACCCCATTTAGCTCCGTCTGTATTCTTCCTTTCTAGGCACTTACAGTGAAATTAGTATATCCTTTTTTACTAAAGTTTTTGCAAGAAGCTCTCTTGGACATGCCGAACAAAAATCCAGCGAGTTCTCCCCAGAAACACCACGACGTGGTTAACAAACGCTTCAGGGCTAGCCCAGAGCCGAACGAGGTAATGGAGCTTATAAAGTGAGCAGCCGAAGCCGAAAGAGAAACACTGCAGAGCGTGATGAAAAACATGCTGGCAGAGGCCTTGGACCAAGCTTTATCGCCTCTCAGTGCAAGTATTTCTCAAAATGGAACCTTGCTGCGGTTGGTCCAAGACAATTTAAACATGCAGGCGGCTAAAGTAGATATGCTATCGGTCAAGGTCGATAACCTACAGGGCTCGGTCCGCCAAGTCAAAAAAGATGCTAACAACTGTATAACGGAAATGGGCAAGCTCACACTCAAGATTAATGAGTTGGAAGATCGAGAACGGAGAAACAACATCAGAATCATTAACCTACCAGTGGGAATCGAAGGGGATGATGCTCGCGGATTCCTGATCGACATGCTACCCAAATGGATCCTGGATCTGAAGCAATCAGCCGCGCTCCCACTGGAGATAGAAAGGGCTCACCGCATCTACTCTCCTAGATCCTCCAAAGCCAGCACAATGATCCTCCGACTTCTCAAGTATACAGATCGACAGGCTATTCTACAAGGAGCCAGGAAGGCTAAACCATCCCTTGCTGATGGCACTCGACTGGAATTTTATGCCGACTATAGCGTAGCTACCACGCAACGGAGGAGCATCTGCAAAGAGGTGAGGGCCCGCTTCCGACAGAAAGGAATCGTCAACTTCTTGATTTACCCTGCTATGCTGAGAGTTAAGATGGCAGGCGAGCAAAAGACTTTTGAGACTGTCGAGGAGGCCGAACGCTTTCTGACCAACCTGGATGCGTATAGTGCTGCAGGCACTAAGGACACTGCTACCGGAGAGCCTCTTGCGGCTGCTGGTATTATGGAAACCTGAAGGTGCCTCAGATGACTCAGGGACGGGTAACTGTTATTTGATGTTTCTCACCGTTACCTAAATGCAGAGTAATGTAATTCGATATTTTCTTTGAGTTTGCTGAAGGTTAAACCAATTGCTCCTGTTTTTTTTTTTGCTTGTTTGTTTGTTTGTTTTCACATTCTACCCTGCTGTTGCGACTCTCTATATAGCGATTGGTTGTTATGTGCTAAGGTTCTTCATATATGAGGGTTAGTCGCTACTTTGCCATGCACAGAAAGGGAGCAGACATAAGTTCAATGTTATCAGACCTCGCGGATGTCACGTTTACGTTTTACTCTGCACCCCATAAAATGTCTTCAAGAATAGACTATATTTTCACTTCTGCTAAGCTGGTCCAGTGTGTTCAATCAGTTAATATCCTCCCAAGAAGTTTATCGGATCACAACCCAGTAATTGGTTGGTTTAATTTTTTCCCTGATCGATGCAAACCAAAGCGATGGAGATTTAATTTCACGTTTTTGCAGAACAAAGAATTTATCAATCAGCTAAGACCCAAACTGGAGGAATTTATCAGGATTAATGCTGGTAGCGTCCCTAACCCTATGTACACTTGGGCTGCCGTCAAGGGTTTCTTGAGAGACAATTCTATTTGGTTTTCCTAATATTGCAAAAGACAAAGAGAAGGTGACATAAAACGCCTAGAATTAGAATGCCGACTATTAGAAAATGAGCTGAATCTCAGATACTCCGAAGGGAAGGATCTTGAATTGAAACTTAAACAATCTGAATTAAAAGACCTGCTTAAACAGACAGTGGAATATTTAATGCAAATAAACAAACACAAATATTACTCAGAAGATAGTAAACCAAGCAGACTTCTAGCTATGACAATTAAACAGCAAGAAAATATTATAAACAATCCCGGCTATTTTTGGAGCACATAGGAAATTACTGACCTCACCCCCCGAAATCACCGATACCTTCAGAACTTTTTTTTCCCAATTATATTCATCTGAACGCTCACCGTCTGAGGAAGAATTGGGAGATTTCATTGATTCCATTCACCTACCTTTTCTTTCTCCAGAGGACATAAAAACTCTGGATGCTCCTATCACCATGCAAGAGCTACATGAAGCCCTAAAACTTACTAACAAATGTCGCTCACCAGGTATTGACGGTATACCCTCTGAGTTATATTTTGCTTTTTGGGAATTATTGGGGCCACTATGGTTGGAGGCAGTGAACTATGCTATTGATAAGGATGCATTTTTAAAAACCCTTAATACAGCCTTAATAGCAGTTGTGCCAAAGCCTGGTAAGGATCCTCTGGAGTGCAGTAACTATTGACCTATTTCCTTAATAAATTCAGATATTAAATTATATGCTAAGGTATTAGCTGTATGCCTTGAGAAAGTGTTGGGTAAGCTAATTCATAGTGATCAACCTGGCTTCATGAAAGGCAGGTTAGCCTCTGACAACATAAGGCGACTCCTCCATATTATTGATGAATCTAGTAGGTCCCGATCTCTGATTGGTCTTTTCTTTATGGACGCCCAGAATGCATTTGACAGAGTGGAGTGGAGGTTTTTATGGAAAGTACTAGAAAAATTTAACTTCAGCTCAAAATTTATTAAGATGATGAAAATTTTATACACCGAGCTATGAGCCAGTGTCTGTATTGGTGGAGTTCCCTCACCTACATTTAGTATATTTCGTGGGACAAGACAGGGATGTCCACTCTCCCCGCTCCTTTTTAACCTTTTTATAGAACCCTTAGCACAGTCAATACGTCAAAACAACACCTTTATCCCTGTCTCTATAGGGTGTACAAAACACCATATTTCATTATATGCCGACAACGCCTTAGTATACATGTCGGATATCCAGTCGACCTTACCCACACTATTGAACATAATAGATACTTTTGGTAAGCTGTCAGGTTTTAAGATTAACCTCAGGAAATCCGCTCTTATGTTACTCAATTCAGACAGGAACACTCTCAATACCCCACCGGATATAAATATTGTAGGACAGGTTAATTATTAAGGTATTCAGATAGTGCCGTCTGTAGCCTCTATCGTTAAAAACAACTATTGTGATATTCTAAAAAAGATAGAAAAGGACGTTAATAGATGGATGCCCCTGCACGTGTCAGTGCCAGCTCGGATTGCTGTAGTTAAAATGAATGTATTACCAAGAATTAATTTTATAAGTTCAATGCTCCCTTTAGCCCCCCCCAGTCGACTACTGGAAAAGAGTGGACTCCCTGCTCAAGTCATTCATATGGAATAACAGCCGTTCACGTATAAAGTGGGATATATTACAAAAATCCAGACCAGAAGGAGGATGGGCAGTCCCAAACTTCAAACTATATCCTTTGGCATTCACGTTGAAACATATCAGGCAATGGTTGGATTCCGATGCAACGGCCTCATGGTTGGACATTGAAAAACATCTTGTAACCCCGATCAGACTACAAGACTTTCTTTTCTCTGGGATTTCACTTAAACAGTGCTTGTTGCAACAGGGGCCTATAATTTCGTATTTATTGAAATCTTTTAGACTTCCGGAAAAGTTCTTAGGTGGAGTGACAAAGTGGCACAAGCACACCCCTTTATGGCAAAACTATCACTTGCTAACTGGGTACAAAACCTTCGCTAAAGGCCCATGGGCTCAAAGCCCTATCCAGGTGTTAGAGGATTGAAATGGTACAAATTCAATGGTCAGTTTCCAGGAGCTGGTTACTCGTTATAGAGTCCCACAGCAGTCGCTATTTCATTATTTTAGATTACGCTCGGCACTCAAATCGCATAATATTCAGTGGGGAGACAATTTAAAATTACACTCAGTTGTAGAGCTGGTGCAAAACTCACCTAAGAGAATAGTTTCATTTATCTACATGAATCTATTAAAGCGGTTAAAATCTCAGGATTTTTCTATTAAAGAATGGCAAAAAGACCTGGTGAACCAACAGGAGAAGATAGCCTGGACCACAATCGGTCCAATGTCGCCAGTTCATCAAAGAATCCGGGCCACCAATTTATCCATTATAAGATATGTCGTCGAACCTACTTAACTCCTCAGAAGAGATTCCAGATGAAAATAACCTCTCATCCTTACTGCACATTCTGCTCGACTGCTACTGTATATCTTGTACTTAGAACTATCCTCAGCTAGGGTTAATCATGCAAACCCCTCAACAGTCCAAAACTGGCTAAAGGGAATTAGAGAGACCAAAAGGTTGCTCAGGAATGTGCAATAGGGAGTTAACACATTTGTAATTCTCTTTTTGTTTTAAATCACTGACCTATTGTACCTTTCTCTTAGTTCATTATGTTAACCTGTTGTGTCATTGGAATGTTATGGTTATGCTGCAAATGTGATTTGTGTTGGTAGGGAGGGCGGGGGTGGGGAGGGGGAGAAAAGGGACTTAGGGTTTGGGTTTGGGGTAATGTTCTCGGGAAACCCAATATATTGTATGTTTGTGGTGTGCTGTATAAGACAGTTTCCCTTTGTTCTAAAAGCAAATAAATATTGCATTTAAAAAAAGATGCTTTTTGTCATTCTAACATCTTACTTTAATCATACAGCACATTTTGGTTAAATCATGTATGAAACGTAACAGAAATTTTACGAGAAATCGTTGGCAACTGTTTCCGATGAGCATTTCACGGTTTCTTAAAGTACAGCAATAGTGGTGACGGCAGTTTAAATATTCATATTCACCCGTCACGCATGAGTATACATAAGTGCAGCTGTCTGCTGTTGTTGCCTTATGTTGCTTCTATGCATTTGTTTACTGGTATATACTGCATAGATGAGTGGAAAGGTGCATGTGGGTTCACTAAGGCGTGGGTGTCTGATATGAGTCACGATTGTGGAAAATCCCTTTCTCCTCCTCTCTCCTCCTTTCCTGCAACCTGAGGCGATTAGCAAGCAAGCGGTGTCACTCTGCAGCATCTCCCCCTCCCACAGTGACAAGCAGAGCAGAACAAAGATCTATATATAAGGAAGGCAATATCTATAACTCACTGAACGTCGCTGTGATTGCAGTCAGATGGAGGTCACAGCATTTGTGATGAGTCGGCTGTCTTTGCTGTGCAGACTTCATTCGCTTCACTATGGCTCTGTTATTACAGGCAGGACTGTAGTTGTGTAACGTTAAGTCTTGCTTTTTTTTTGTTCAGTCTGAACACTAAAAGAAGAGATTTTTAAAGGAAATAATCCAATTTTGGTTAAGTGAACAAAAACTAAAAACTTGTTCTTAAAGAGATGAATTACTTGAGGTTACTTTGTGCCGTTTGTTGGTTTTCTGTGGACACTTTTTGGTTAATTTTACTTGTCTTTGGGATCATTTTGGTAATTAAGTGTGTCTTTGTGGTTTTTTTGTCTCTTAAGTCTTTAATTCCTTTACTTCAGATTGGTGTCTTATATATGCATTATTTCCCTGTCCTTGTTACTCATTTGTTTTTCGCTCTGTGTCTCTTTAGGGTTGTTCTGCTTGTCTTGGTAATTTCAGTCGTCTTTCTGGCCATTTAGTGGTTGCTTTTGATCACTTTTAATTGTTTTGTGTTGTTTAGCTTGTCTTTGGATGGTTGGCTTCTGGTTGTTTTGTATCTCTTGTCTATGATTATTCTGGTAACTGTGTTTCTATGAGGCTGTTTTCTTTATCCCGTTTTTTAGAGGTTTGTGTCTCTTTATGGCTGTTTTCCTTCTCGTTTGCTTTTTTCTATAATTTTGTCTTTGTCGTCACTTTGTGGCTACTTTGGGTCTCTGTAAGCTTTTGTCTTTTTGTGCCCCTTTGTGTCTCTTTGAAGTTCTTTTTTGTCTCTTTACGATTGTTTCCTCATCATTTTGATGTCATTTAGATTACTAAGTGTCTTTTTCTCGCTCGTTTTTTGGGTCTCTTTGCAGTTATTTTCAGCTATTATCCCTGCTTTTTGGGTTTAAAACCCTTTTTTGTGCGTCTTTGTGGCCCTCTTGTGTAGCTTTAAGGTCATTCTGTGGGTGTTTATGGTTATGTTAGGTTGGGGCTATTTGGTAATTTGGTGAGTTTGTGGTGATTTGGGTTCTCTTTGGTATCATTTTACACTATTTAACTGAGCCCTGTGATCATGAAAATGAGAACTATACTGAAGTGACTTCATAGAGAAGCCAGGAGGCTTTTTGATGTCCAGACTCCCAAAACTGTGATAGTGGGATTGTAAATGAATCCATTATCATTCATCACATTCATGTAGATTTGTAGAGTCACACTCACAGTTGAGCAGTCTTCTGTTGTCTAAGCCCATATTTTGACACTTTTAGTGTCCACATTTTCATAATATCCACACCAAGATTGCAGTAACAAAAGACAAAATTTCAAGCAAAAAATGTGATTTATTCTCAAAACAAGTGATTACAAGTTTTAACTTTTTATTATTTAACTGAATAATGTAATACAATCAGCTGAATATTCCCAGCTGGAGTTCATTTGGTCTCTGAAAAGGCTCTTACAAAGAAATGAATTCAGCTGCAATAAATCAGTAATCGTGAGAAAGCTGCAGGTTTCAAAATAAATGTAAAAAATATCTGAATGGCTTTTTTGTGGTGCACTCCAGCTGATGCGTCTGTCTAAAAGAAGACAGCAGGAAAGAAAAATCACATTGTTATGTTTTTATTAATACATTCATCAGTTAATAAGCCTTAATAAAATAAATTGTAGAGCTGGAGGTTCACTGAGACGTCTAATGAGTGTGAACACAGACAGTGAACGCAGATTCACACTGCCTGCTGTCTACGAACTCTCTGGCGCCGTTGGCTTGAACGTGTTTCTGAGAAAAATACTTAAGCATTGCAGTGAAAGCAGAAAGCCGGCTCGTCAGTCAAGAGATGCTTGGCCGTCGCTGAAAGAGGTTTTATTTAGGATGAAGAGACTGTCTGAGAATTCAAACTGCTCAATTTCTGCCTGCAGAGGCCAAGGACGCAGATGAAAATAAACCGTTATTGACTCACTTTGAAACACTGTATTCTAATGGCATTAAAATAGAAGACAATAATACTGAGGAATCAAAGGTTGACCGAAAGCTATCATCGCTCCACACTGACTTTCCTTCTCGTCTCTTTTTTCCTGCATAAATTATTTTGTACAACCTTTCCTTTTTTTCTGCCTTTTCTCTTATCTCACAGCAAGACTTTCTCTTCATTATCACTTTAAACACAATTTGGTGTTTCTTCCTCCGAGGGTGGGTTTGAGTAATTAAAGCTTTTCAAGTATGAAATTATTAACTGTCTTTCTTCCCATTTCTGTCTCTTTCCTCTGATTTCTTATTACAGAAAGTCAGCGAGAAGGTTGGAGGTGCGGAAGGAACCAAGCTAGATGATGACTTTAAAGAAATGGAGAAGGTAATTATCTGTTTGTCTGTGATCTGATACCAAATTTAATCTTAGCTTAGTGTTAAGAGTAAAAGCAGAGAGAAACCAGATCTCTGTCACTCCCAGCTGGTACAGCCTAGCTAATTTAAAAGTTATACTTCTTGAGGTAATCACTAAAATAACCTGGAAGCTTAAATAACAGTTTTCTGAGGGAAGGTTTTGTGCCAGAATACTTGGATCTAATCCATGAAGTACGTGGCCACAGCATACTTTAGTTTTCGTAGAAATTAAACAAGACATAAGTAAAGGTAAAGTTTGGTGCTCTAACTACAGCCTAACTGGCTGCTATCTGTTGTTTCACTTTGACCAGATATGAGTCTTATTAACTTGTAAACCTGTATTACACCAGCAGATTTTTTAATGTATATCTAGATATATCTAGAAAATTTTGCAAAGCTGTATTAATTGTAGTATATCGAGCAACTTTATTGCTTGAGTAATGACTGAGGAGCTGTTTTCCTTCATCAGGGTCATTAACAGAAACCGAGAGCGCTCGCCTTTAAAGTAAAAGTGTACTTTTTCAAATGTGGTGGTTTTGGCATTAAGGTACAGCTTCTAATTTGAAGGCAAACGTTCTGCATTTCCAGTATGTTTTACAGACAAGGAGACATATTTTATCCAAACTACTGGCAACCATGGCATTCTGCTCTTGACCACAAGGAGGTTTTTGGTGCAGCACCCTCTTTGCAACTGATTTTGATCCAGTAATCATTTATCAGCTGGTTGGGGGGGGTGGGGGGTACACATTTTTCCCTAGTAATATGTGGTACAGGGGATGACAGACTTATCTCTAGGTCTATGTCACTGAGGCTGAAGTTGCACCTTTCCAGGTTATGGCTATATAAGACTAATCAATGACTCTGTATGAGTCTTGGTCACATATTGTTGTTGTCATTTATTTTTTCTGCTTTATAAAATATCTAGGGCTGTCAATGTTAATGCCATGTTAACGCTGTCATCACAATTAATGCGATTATCATTTTTATCGCAATTAACCCATCTGGAGCGCAGAAATGTCTCTGTCAATGCATTTCGGGCAGTTTGTCCAAAGTTTGTCCATTCTGGGCAAATGATGGGTTGATTGTGTTAAAAATTTTGATCACGATAATCGTGATGATGGCGTTAACACGGCATTAATGTGGCGTTAACGTTGACAGCCCTAAAAATATCCTACCCAACATGTTGTTAAAAACATGTTTCATAATTACTTTAATGAAGGCCACAAGCCTAAATACACAGGAAGAACGACAGAGTTATACTGGATACTGCAAAGGTTGTTGGAGCTTCATCAGACTTCTCTATGCACTTTGGAAGTAGTTGAAGTTGTTCCTGGACTTTCTACTCTGTTTATACGAGTGAGTATCAGTTGACATGCTGATAATCTGGTGTTTCCCCTGAAGAAGGTGGACGTCACCAGCAGAGCAGTGTTGGACATCATGACCAAAACTACAGAGTACCTTCAGCCTAACCCAGGTATTAAATATACAAAGGTTGCATCATATTTTTTTTTCAAAATTGCAAAACTAATATATTGTAATTGAAATTGTGACTCCTGATGTCATTTCTGCCTTTTAAAGCATCAAGAGCCAAGCTCAGTATGATCAACACCATGTCAAAGATCCGTGGGCAGGAAAAAGGACCTGGTTACCCACAGGCTGAGACCGTCCTAGGAGATGCCATGTTGAAATTTGGACGGGATTTAGGAGAGGAGTCCAGTTTCGGTAAATGGGAATGTATACCTGTTAAATGGCTTAAGATGGTATCTACACAATTGGAAGTGTACAAAGTCAACCATTTTTATTTTATTTTTTCCCATTCATGATTAGATAATAGAGGAACATAGGTCGTAAGCAAGTAGCAACCTTGGGGGGCTCAGAAATTCTCCTTTTATCCTTCCTATTTTTCCTAATTTGCCCCAAACTTCCTCTCACTTTCCTTCCAGGCTTGGCCCTCATGGATGCTGGTGAGGCGATGAAGGAACTCGGGGAGGTGAAAGATGCTCTGGACATGGAGGTCAAACAGAACTTCATTGATCCACTGCAGAACCTTCATGATAAAGACCTCAAAGAGATACAGGTCAGTAAACACAAATCCATAAGATTAGATATGTGGGAATATGTGGGAATTTATAATGGAAGAATTTTCAGACGCCAACAACATGCCACCATGAATCTGAAATTGTCTTCAGAGTGTTTTATCTCACATGTTCCTTTCTCATCCGTTCCAGCATCATTTGAAGAAGATGGAGGGCAGACGTCTGGACTTCGACTACAAGAAGAAGCGCCAGGGGAAAGTCCAGGATGACGAAATCAAACAGGCACTGGAGAAGTTTGATGAGAGCAAAGAGATCGCAGAGCAGAGCATGTTTAACCTACTGGAGAGCGACGTAAGGATAATCTAACATACATATTGCAATTGCACCATAACTTGTTATTATCAGAGTTGAAGGTAAACATGTTCCTTAGCCCTACAGATAGAGGAAAGCATTAAATAATATCAGGTCATTAATACCAAAACAGAGTTTTGAAGAGCAATCAGAAAAAGAAAAACATATTGTGCCCTTAGCAAATTAAGAGAAGAATACATTTTATACCACAGCCACAAAACAAGTTGAATGTTAAAAAAAAAAAAAGACCAAATTAATTAAAAAATTTAGGTCTGTTCTTGTTACTGACAAGTTCCAAGTTAAAAATTCAATGCTATATACAAACATGGAAAAGGCACGCAATCTTGTGCCTTCCTGTGCCAAGCCAGTCCCAGCCCAGCGTGGGTATGGAGCACGGTTTGGAAGAAGAAAACAACAAAAAAAACATGTGTATGTGTGTGTTGCAGATAGAGCAGGTGAGCCAGCTCTCAGCATTGGTTCAAGCTCAGTTGGAATACCACAGCCGTGCCTCTGAAATCCTCCAACAGCTCTCCAGGAAGATGGAGGACAGGTATTGATCCAGCCTCCTACTCAGGATAGAAATAAAGCTATAAAAATAGATTGTGTGGTTAGATAGAACATAACTTTCTGGCTTCCTTCCAGGATAAAAGAAGTGTCCAGTAAACCGAGGAAGGAGTACACTCCCAAACCCAGAATGACACTGGAGCTGCTGCCCCCCAGCGAGAGCCACAATGGAGGGATACACTCTGCCAAATCCCCAGGAAGATCACCAGGTAGAGAGAGAATGTGAATCTAAGAAAGAAAACCTTTTCTTTCTTCTTTGATCTGCAGTTAGATGACTGCCAGAATCCAGCTTAATGGTATCTGTCAAATAATGTCCAATAGAGATGCAGTAAAACAGTTTTATCTGATGTAGTGTCTTGGCAACTCAGGATCTGGGATGCCTCATGTAATCCGAGCAAAAAGACTAGCATGTCTACCAGATAGAAGAAGCCGTGGGAGTTCCCATCAGACTTAGAATCCCACCGGAAAGTGGGGGGAACATCGCTCAGTTATTATAACGGGCTGGCCCACTAACTGCAGGGTTGGCAGTTCAATTCCCAGCCCTTCCTGTCCATGTTGCAAAGTGCAAGACACTAAACCCCAACATACGATCCTGTAAAAGCAGTAGTTACCACAGACTCTACATAAAAGCCTTGAGAAGTGAAACCATTGCAACAGTGCATTAACCCTTTTTAAGCAATCAGCAGGGGATAACTCCGTTGGTTAAAAGAAGTCTGATTGTATTGAAGTGTATAAGAAAATGACCCTAGTTCTCAATTGCTTGATTTTTTTAGTATTAGTGGCTACTTTGAAGTCATCTTTAAAAGAATGAAGTGTTCATTTTTAATATATATTCCCAATCAGGGTCAAAATTGATTGTCAAAAATGATTTCGCAAAGGCCTAACAACAGACTTGTGTGGCCGCATACCCACTGGTTTGTGAAGTTCTGTTGTGAAGCCTCTGGGTGAGTGTCATATTTGTGGGGCAAATCTGACTCATTGGCATTGTAAACTTGTGATTGATAAGTCGTTATCTATCTGTCTATCTGTATGTCTAATTTTCAGTCAGAATCCATGTTCAACACCTTAATTTGAAAAACACAGGAAAGATTTCAGAAATGCTTATCTCAAGGTTTCACAATGAGACTTCACCATCAAACAAAGGGCATCACAGTGGCTCATTTCTCTATCTGCCAGCCGGCATCCTGGGCACCCCAAAAAATAAATGAAAGCTTGTCAGAAAGGAGACACAAACTAAGCCTCGGGGGTTGAAAGCTAGCATACTCCGAGTGCTCGGCATCTGGTGTAAACTGTGTTCCAAATTAGCATGCGCATCCATCCACTGTGGCAACCCCTTGGGAAATTATTTAGCAGCTGAAAGTTCCTTTCTACATTCCAGTGTAGTGTTAGAGTATGTTAAACTTTTTATTTCATATTTGAGACTATTTACTCTAGTTGGGAAACAAAGTAAGATTGTATGGCCTTGCATGATTTTATTTTTAAGTTTAATTATGAAATATAAAAAGTTATTTAAAAGACTACTGGCTTTCTCTGGATTTTAGTTGTGCTTGGCTATGCATAATATTTTTATTTACATTTATTTTACAGAGTGTAACAGGATTTGAAACCTAGTGAGTTGGTTTTCAGTTAACAGGTGAGCCTTGTCAAACCATCATGTTGATATCCAGCAAATTAGCCCTGTTCAATCCACAGCAAGAAATTCTTAAGTAAATAAAACATCCTGCCATACTTGATCACCTAGGCACGGTATGTAACAGTGTCATTAAGCTAAACCAAAACAAACCAGACTAAATCAAAAATGCCTCATAGAGAGCGAATATGACAGGGTATGTTGTGCTTCTGTCTACTCACAGCCCCCATGGACCAGCCATGTTGTCGAGCGCTCTACGACTTTGAACCAGAGAACGAAGGCGAGCTGGGCTTCAAAGAGGGGGATGTCATCACCCTGACCAATCAGATCGATGACAACTGGTACGAGGGTATGATCAACGGCCAGTCAGGCTTCTTCCCCATCAATTATGTGGATATCCTGGTGCCGCTCCCTCATTAGGTCCTGTTACCGACCTTCTCCTTCCCCTCGACCAATCCAGACGCCCCGAAAACAGCCTGTATTTGCATAAACAACAAACCACGCCCTCCTTCTACTTCTTCTTCTTCTTCTGTGCTTCTGTGCGATTCTGCTTTCACAAAAATGGACTGAAACAATAGAGGAGCCCGAGATGGGATGCATAAGATGAGGCAGTAGGACAGCGATTAGAGTAGAAGAAGAGAGGGTGAGGAGGATTATAGCGTGAGAGATGCATAAGCAAGGGACTGAAAGAGATGAGAAGACAAAGCGATGATGTTCTTTTATAGCGCAGTGCTCGGCCGGGCAGCACAGAATACCAGTGAGGCTACGGAGACTTGCGAATAAAGCACGGTGTATATGTACGTGCATGTATGTGTCTGTATGTGCGTTTTGACCTGTTCTTACTGTATTATGATCAAGCCAGCACAAATTCCTGCTTGTTGGTTTAGCTGCCTGACAGCTTTTTTGTGAGACTGTCTTCTTTCTTCTTTTCTTGCTGTATTTCTCTAAAAGTAACTGTTCTTTCTACCTTAACTTGCCTTCTTGTGCTCTTTTCATACCTAGATTTTTCAGCAACTGTCACAGTATTACCAGCCGTCTATCTTTGTTACCTTCTCTTGTCTTGTTATTTTCTTTCCTTGGGTAGTACTACCTTTTAGCAAGGCTCCATACTCCAGATTGTAGACCATCAAAATAACAACCCAGAGCCACAGATCCTTAGAGCTTACAATTTAGATATATTTCAACCTCTTTCTAGCTCTTTTTGTAACACCCTCTGCCTTTGCCGACACTGCATAGCATTTATATTCAGTGGCTGAGTGCATGATCCAGCCCAAAAAAAAAAAGATTCACAATGCTGAAATAAGCTTGGTTTTGCTAGAATGGAAAAGAGAACATTTATCCACTTGTTTCGAAACCCATTTATCTTGTAAAATGGGACTTTTAGGAGGGTTTTGAGGCTTGAGGGTCAAGAAACTCATTCAACACATCACTAAGCAGGAGTTCAAGTGATGAAAACGAGAAGTTTGGGTTACTCTTTTTACCCAGCAGCACTGATTTGCCATCACAGCCACAGATTAATTTTATTGAACAGAACCTTTCACATGTTTTTTTTACTTGATACGCATTTGAACATTCCAGTATGCATAGTGAGAAAGAAGTTTGGGTTTTTTCCCCTTCTGTATACTGTGGTTTCCTTGTACTCTGTGGAGTAGATGCTTGCTGATTTGTCTAATTATGTGGCTTTTGCATGTGTGGCTAGATATCTAAAATTGCAGTTTTTTTTTTTTTTTTTAAAAGCTTTATTTAGA